>JARQOD010010055.1:0-28842 GCA_033576555.1 Oophaga sylvatica | reverse complement strand
CTCCTTTTTCTTTTCACAAAGAAAAACCCCCGCGGCTACGGGGGAAGTGAAGGTCTAATATGCCTTTGGCAGACTTTCAAAATAAAATCTTTCATAGCCTGCCCTCAGGACCAGAAAGATTAACAACACTTTAGGCAACTTAGCTCAGGAAGGGATTATGAGCATCATACCCGTAGGGGAAACCCCTGACCCCCCCCTCCTCGGGGAAAAACCCCCCCAAAATCCCCAAAAAAGGAGGCAAGTACTGGGCACGCCCGCACTGTGACTGTGTTCATGCAGTTGCTTTTGCAAAAACTCACCCCATTGGCTTTTTCTCTGGACTCCCAATTTAAATCACGGGTTTTTTTTAAAAACCAAAAGGAAGTCCCAACACAAGGGGGAGTAGGAGACCCCCCAAAACACATAGCAAGAAAATTTGTTCCCTATGTATGCCCCTACCCCAAAAGGTCAATGTTATAACCCCATGAAAAAAGCTCCCTTTGGGCCGAGAGGCCCCTGGGTAATGGAAATATAGGGACTTTGACCAATACCTCGAGCATACCGACCCTGAGCAAACTGAGCGTCAACCAGATTACCCCGGAAACCCACTTTAAAGAAGAACAGAAATCTTCCATCTCTACCAACTACCACCCCCCATGGTACAAGGAACGGGAAAAAACTGGGGATAAATACATATCCCAGGTTGTGTCCACCACAAACCGGGATTAACGTTTTCCGGCGACTTTGGCTCAAAAAGGCAGGGGAGGGACATTCTCCAACAAATGTCCCTCTTTCCCGCAGAAAAAACATCTTCTGTCTGCGGCGTACCACCAATCCCCTCCTAAAAATTTGAGTCCCCCAACTGCATAGGTCATCCCACAGCAAGGGGAACCCCAAAATAAGGGCTTTAGTGGGAGGTGGGGGAAACAACAGGGAGTGGGGTTACCTCACCCTCCCCCGAAGCCGCTATCAATACGAAAGCTAAGGCCATAGCAGCCCCCAGAGAAGGAGGAACTCATACTGAGCCAAAAGTTTTTAATTTCAGAAAGCCCAGACAAAACGGGGTCCTAAGAGGGGGTCTTCCATGGTATCGGGCCCATCTACGAAACTCAGAAGAAATTCCTCTGCCGGACGATCCCCTGCTGTATTTACAAAATTTTGTTCAGCAAGGACCCCCGATTGGTATCATACCCCAATCCCAGGGCAGTAAAAATTGATCTACAGACAGAGACCGGGGATCCGGGAAAAGGAAAATGCCCGGTTTGGGGGCCCCTTGCAAGTGAGATAAAAATTTTCCCACCTCTGTCCTCACCCCTGATGAGGGGGCCGAAGCCAAAAAAACAATTTAATCCCCCCCGGAAGGTGAAAAATTTGTCCCCCCCACCATGAACCGCCGGGGGAGAGTACTTTAGGTTCAACTCGGTTTTCCCGGGGGGAGAAAAAATTTTTGACAAATTTCCCCGTCACTCATGGAAACCCCCTGCAACTGCAGAGCCAGCTGGGACGGATCCGGGTAAAATGGGGATAATTTTTAGGCCCCCGTGAAAATGTATGTGGGAACTCAGCCGGCCCCCAAAACGGACCCCGGGTATCACAGCTTCTGATACCCCCCGCCGCTCCAAAAAATTGCGGACGCCCTTTCCCCCCACGCCCCCAATGGGAGTAACTCCAAGGTACAGCCTCGGCCCCCCTTTGCTCTCAGGTCAGAAAAAAAACTGCCCAGAGCAAAGGGCCCCCGGGAAGGTGTCCTGCTACCCAGGGGGTATTCTAAGATTGTGATCAAGAAAAAAAGCATCAGCCCAATTTTAATTTTATGGTTTAAAATTTCCTTTTAAAGGCGCACTAAAAAATTACAGAATATCAGAAAAACATAACGTAACTACAATGGAATGGCAGTCGAGTAAAATACAACAAAAATGTACAAGGGGGTTTAAAGGGAAAAAACTATGGGCAATATTTCCCGGGGATTATGGTCATGGGAAGGGGCCCTTGGCTTGCCCATTGAGGTACGTCTTCATTCCTGAAAAATCCCTTGGTCTTTCCCCGACCATCTTCTTGGCTTCTGGTGTGAAATGGGAAAAAGGGCCCCCGCGCCTGGTCTGGCTGCTTAAACCTGCTAGGCCCCCCCAAGCTTGAAGCCGAATTAAAATTGGCCGCAATTCTATGGGGGAGGGGAAAAATGCCTGAGTTGGGGTATTACCCTCGATGACCACTATTAGTCACTGGCCAACTAATTAGATGTAAAGGCCCCTTGTTCCTATGGACATAAAATGTCGTACTGGATTGCTAATAGGCAAAAATTAGCTAAAAGTCTGTGGGTGTGAATGACAAAATGGAGGCTGGGCAGGCCCTATACAAAATGGCGACAACCTTTTTTCCTTTCACCTCCCTGCTTTTGAGGGGCTAGGGGTATCAATTTCCTGTGTTTCCCCCCGGGGCCCACCGCAAACCCTCCTTGCCCCGGGACAACCCATCAGCGTTCCATGGCCTCCCCCTTTTTTGTGGGAATGGTGAAATGGTACGTTGGAGAGCGGGCCCCAGGAGCAACCCCCATTCGCCCCGAGCCGTGTGTAACCAGCTGAGGGGTTGTGGTCTGTTTCCCGGTAAAATTGGGGGCCCCTAAAAGTATGGGTGCAGACCTGCGGGGGCCCCCAAAAAGCCAGACTTCCCTTCCCATCGTGGATGGCCCCCTTCCTGGGGAGGAGCTTCCTGCTCAGGGAAAAAAGGGGGGTTTTAGGCCCCCTAGTGTCAACCTGGGGCAACCCCAGGCCAAGCGCTGGCGTGGGGCTGCACAAAAAATGGCCGGTGAAGTGGGGTGTGTAGTACGGAGAACTGGGGAAAAGGGGGGTCTTGAGCGCCGGGGAAAAGCTGTCTCGCAGGCGACGCCGTCGACTGCGACGGGCACCTTTTCTTGGTGGGGTCCTCAGGGGCTTGGGCCCGGGCACTTATTGGGGGAAAAAACTCCTATGTACCCAGCAGTACCCAAAAAGGACATCCCCTGCTTTTTGGTCCTGGGGTGGGCCAGGAGCATGGCACCACTTCCCGGGCCGGGGTTTAAGCCCCCCCCCTCCCCCGGTTTTTCCCGGGGAGGGACCTCACTATACCCACTGGATTTTTCCCCGGGAAAGGTCAACCTGCTCGTGGACCCCCCCAGCACCTGGCCAGGTGCCTAGGTGTTCCCCCCAGGTGGGATGAAGGGGCAATGTCATCCAGGTACGGGGTCGATCCCTTTCCGCCCCGAGAGCTTTTTTGCCTCCGCTGAAAAGGGCGGGGGGTTCTTTATCCCCCCGGCTTCCCCGTGGACTGTACTCCGAATGGGGTGAAAAGGAGAGCTTCCCCCTGCCCTGGGGGCGGGGGGAAACTGCCAATACCCCCGCTCAGACCCCTGATGGTCGGGGACTTGGCCCCCCGGCCAGTGGTCGAGCAGGTCATCGATGGGGAAAAAAGGAGTCGGTGCCCCACAAGGTTGAGCCCCCCTAGTCCCCCAAAACCCCCTATTCGGTCTTTTTAGGGGCGAGGCTACGGGGAAACCCACGCGCTGTGGACGTTGGAATCACCCCGCCTCGCATCTATCTTTCTTGGCGCATCGTGCTGCCTAAAGAGGGGCCGATTGCTGAACGCCGGATTGGGGGGTGGTTACCAGGTCCACGCATGGACGCGCCTCGCCTTTTCCGGGCAGGCTGTGAAAGCCCCGGAAGGGGTGTGGGGTGGCCCCAGGGGGGAACGTTGGTCCTCCGAGGCTGGGGCCAACCCCCCCACACCTCGATGGATCCCCCCCCTTGGCTTGGGTAGCAGATAGGGGGGGTTTCCCCTTCCTTCCTCGGAAGGTTGCACCGGGTGAGTTTTAAGCCCCAGCTCATGAGGGCTTTCATGTTCACATGGAAGGCCTTCCCTTCCGGGGGCGGGTCCAGGGTCCCCGGTAGGTGCCGGGTTGAGCTGCTGTGCAAGGGGGATGACCCCCCAGGCCCCCCTGAATTTTGTTTTTGGTACGGGGACAGCCCCCACCCCTTTGCCCCCGGTAGGTCCGCTCCAAGATTCTGGTCGCCCATCGTTTGGTCAGCCTGATTTGGGCCTTTTTGTCATGCACCACCGTGTAAGGCCATCATTCGGCCCGGGAAAAGGCACCCCCATACTCAATACCGACACTCCGGGGTGGCTAAACCCCCTTCCCATGCTCCTTCACCAGAAAAAGGGGCCCCCGTAACGTCCCCGAAAAAGGAGCTCAAGGGGGAGAACCCCGTTGGGCCCCGGGAAAACCCCTCCCGGAGGCAAACAGCAGGTGGGGAGAACCGCCCCAGTCTCTCCCGTGGGAGTCGACCAACATCTAGCATCTTTTTTAAGGTGCCTTGGGGTCTGGGGTGATACGGGCGGCCCCCCGATTAAAACCTGTACTGCTTACAGAAGACTCCTCAGCTGAAAATTGAACGGGGCCCCCTCGGTGGTGAGCTTTCCTTGGGAAACCCCACTCTGGAAAAAAAATCTCCGTAAGGCAGTGCCATTTTTGGGGGCCAAAGGCGACAAAGCTACCGCCCCGGGTACCGGGGGCATAGTCCACTCCGTTAGTATGAAGCATTTCCGGAGCGGCGGGAGTGGAAGAGGTCCAATGAGACCACAGCCCCCCAAAAAAAAGGGTCTTCGATGAGGGAGGTTACAGGGGGCTTTGGGGGGCGGCCCGCCTTCCCCCCTTTTAAGGGTGTCACACGAAGGGGGTGGGGGTCACCCGGTCCTCATTCCCCGGCCGTAAAATGCTGAGCTACCCGGGGTTTTAGTGACCCCCAAGTGCCCCTTTTAAACTCATGTGCCCCGCAAAAATTCCGCCCTGAACGGATGGGGCCCCACTAATGTTGTCCCTGGGCCACGCCCCCAGTGAACCGTGGCCCTTTTTCCCGGTCACCGTCCCTGGTCCCAGCCACTCGCTGCTTTTGGACTCCAGGGGGGGGCTGGGCCCCTTTCCTTTTGGGGTCTTCGGGGGGGGGGTCGCTTCCCCAAAGCCCCGCCTGAAACCACTAGATTGGCAAAATTTTATAAAAAAGCCCTGTCCTCGTCAGCCCCCGGGTCTGTCCCGGGGGCGTCTGATCGGCGCCCCTTTTTGGCAGAGGGGGGGGAAAAACCCCTCGGACTCCGCGGGCCCTTGGGGGTTCAGGCTCCCACCCCGGAACAGCGGCCACGACCGTGAGCCCCCGGGTAGCGCGGCTTTCCCCCCTGACCAAGTCCCGGGTCAGGGGATTCCTGATTCCCGACATCCCGGAGTGGGGAACTCCGCCGGGGGGCTACCTGGTGGCTCCTCCCCCGGGGGCACCCCTCCCCCCATGGCTGTTTCCTTCCCCGCAGGGGCCCTAGATAGCAGGGGATTCATTGGGGCCCCCCATGCCCATAGCAGCCCCTCCCTCCCCCCCTTTTTGGGGGTTCCCACCCCCCTCACCTGCCCCAGGGCCCCCGTTGTGTAGTGTCAGTGCATGGCTTACCATCAGGTTTCATCCCTCCTCCACTTTTTGGGGCACTTAAAATTTCTTAACTTGCATTCACAGGAGTCAGATAGATTGGGGCGATACTTTCCGTTTTCCCCAAAGTATGGGGTGAAAGGGGGTCGCGATATCAAAAAAATATCGGGATCCCCCATCCATCCCCGGGAAATCCCATGTAATTTTTTTGGGGAAAAAAATACGAAAAAAAAAAAACCCCTTTGCTTTTTGGTTTTTGTCTAAGGAAAACAAAAAAGAGTAATGTAAATGTTTTGGGGGAGGTTGGGGAACTTAAAAAGGTAGGTTTGCCCCCTCCAGGAATGCATTAATTTTTTTTTTTTTTAGGAAATACTTCGGATTGACGAAAAATTGAAAATGTTTTAACCTTTTTTTTTTTTTGTTAAAATTTGGGGCTGTTTCAAATTTTCCCTGGTTTTCCCCTTTTTAAATTTTCACACACTTTTCCTTCATAATTTTCAGCAGCATCTTTCTCATCAAATTTTCTTCTTCACCTTACTATTTCAAAACTTCTTGCTTTTCTCTTTTTTAACATTTTATATTGTTCTTTTAAAAAATTTTATTTTCATTTCTTTCTTCTCTTCTTCCTTTCATCCTTTTAATCATTTCTTATTTTGACAGACTTCCCTGTACTTGTAACTGTAAAATTTAAAATTTTCACCCTTTCCCCGTTCTTGTGTCACGAAAGTTTTTAATTAAAACAGTTTTCCCCGCGTTCAGTTTACCCTGCAGCGCATGGGGTTTCCCCCGGGGGCACCCGAGGGGGAAAGGGGACTCACCCCTACATGTTTCTCTTTGCTTAGAATTTAGAGCTATATTTTGCCTTCATTTTGGTCTTATATTAAAATGTTCTTCTGCTTTTTGATCTTCTTTTATTGTTCTTCTGTCTTGTTCTGTATTTTGTAGTTTGTTTAACCTTCTTGCCCTTTTTGGTGGGGGGAAAAAACCCCAAGGAAGAACGGGACCACTGCTTTTGCGGAAACCCCCGGAGGGTCAGCAGAAGGAAAAGAGCCAATGGCACAACCGGGACCAGCTGAGTTACTGGGACAGGGTTACTAACGGGGGGTACCTGCCCCCCCAAAAAGCATCCAACCCCAGAACGTTGGGGGAACCGGATCCCGACATGGAGGCACCTAGCCAAAAGGGGCACTGCGGAAAACCAGTACGGTCTGGAACCCGGGGGGGGTTGCAAAGGTAAAGAACCAATGAAAAAAAGGGGGACCGTTACTGTGCGGGGAACCCGGAGGGCAGCAGAAGGAAAAGACCCAAAGGGGCAAACCCCGAGGACAGTAGTTAGGGACGGGTTTCAAGGGGGAGGTACCTGTGCCCAAAAAGCACTACCAAGGACCAGCAACGTTGCGGAACTCGGACCCCGACATGGGGCCCTAGGCCAAAGGCATGCGGAGAAAGCTGACGGTATGGAACCCGGATGGGTGCAAAAAAGGTACCAGGAAAATTTAAAAAGTTGAGGCAGCGGACTTTTTCCGTTCCCCGCAGGG
Organism: Oophaga sylvatica; assembly: GCA_033576555.1. NCBI lineage: Eukaryota > Metazoa > Chordata > Amphibia > Anura > Dendrobatidae > Oophaga > Oophaga sylvatica. The sequence continues at coordinate 21,884 of JARQOD010010055.1, read as the reverse complement.
GAACACTGACATTACTGAACCCCAGTACACAGGAGCAAGTGTAACTGTGCTAACAGCACTTCCGAGAAAAAACCTGGGGGTGTTGTAACCCAGGGAAAGAAAGGGGAAACGGGGGGAGGAGCGGACTATTTGCCGTTAAAGGGGGGAAAAACAGTGACATTACTGCCCCAGTAACAAGGAGCAAGTGTAGATGTGCTAACGCATTCCCCAAAAAAACAACGGGGGGTTTTGGACCCAGGGCAAGGAGGGTGAGGCAGAGGCCTGTATGAGACGTTTGAAGTTAAATTTTGTGTTAGCAGCAGTAATTTTTGCCAGACACACAGAGGGGAACAGGGGGCGTTACTAACCCCACAAACACATCAGCATGTTTTCATCTGTGCTTAACCTTTGAGCAGAACTGGCCTTTTGGGGCCCCCAGGTCAAGGGGGTTAAAAGGCTAAAATATGGGTTTTTTCCCTGTTAGGGGGCCTTGCAAATGTAGTACTTCAAACAAAAAAATGAAGTTTTCTACAAAATAAAATGATAAATTTCAATTACAAGTTAAAAATATTTATACTTGACAGTCCCCTGGGTTGGATACTTTAATGGCAACTAAAAAAAATGGAAACAAATCCAAAACTTTCGAGACTATCGGGGCTTCATCAGGCTAAGAGTAAACCCAAAAAAAGAGAATCACATTTTCTCACACAACAGGACACGGAATAGCTAAGAAAAGTGAGGGAGGGACAAGGGGGGGGGAGACCCGGGAACAAAAAGGAAAAAAGGGGGAAAAAATCAGCGCCACCAATCACAGATAAATTAATGAATTTACCTGTGGCAAAAGATTTTGTATGCCGGGTCATAGCCATGGATATGGAATTACTGTTATTAAATAAAATTTTTAAAAATGAAAACGTAAAAAGGTTTCAGAATAAAAGCTCATCATGACCTTGACACTGTTAGTGAGGGGGTAATAGATCACATGGATTTATGTCTTTATATCAATTAAGGAATCTGGTCTATCCCTTTTCCGGGGGATGAAACCCCAAAAAAAAACCCCAATGAAGGGCAAAAACTTCTACCTTTTTCTGGGGAAAGTTCGTATTTATGTTCACCCCCGTGAATAATGACAGTTTATACACTCACTTACTTGTCTTACCTATTGCACTATTCTTTTTTTGTGTATAAAAAAATGTGATGTTAATTTTTTTATTTTGTTTTCCCGTGAAGAACATGAGTACCCCTTTAAAGCTTAAAATTGTTTATCTTTTCAGTTACCAAAAAAGGGACAACCATGCTGCTCTGAAGTCCCCAAATATTTTTTATCTACGGGGAACCACGGTAAAAAGTAACTGTTTTTTAATTTCAAGAAGGGGAAAAAAAAAGAAAATACAAAAAAAAACGATTACACTCCAAAAATAAAGGGGAAAAAAACACCCCAAAAATTGGTAACAAAATTGTTTGTAATTTAAGAATAAAGAAAAATTTTTTTTTTTTTTAATGTTTTAAAGGGAAAGCAATGTTAAACCAAAAATATAAGGGGCAATGGATTTTGAAAAAGTACTCATCCATCATCGCAAATTTTATGGACAGTCACAGACAATTAATTTTTTAAATTTATAAAATCGTAATTTTTTATAGCATGTATGACATGTCACTGGACTCATAATGTGATTTATGAACAATAATGTACAAAAAAAATAAGCATTTAAAAAAAAATTTGCATTTTTGTCAAATTTAAGTGTGGCCTGCAAGGGGTTTGGGGAAAAAAAAGGGTACGGAAGCAAAGGTATTCTATGTTGTATCACACAGGGGGGGAAGCCTTGTTGGGGGAAAGCCCCCTGTTATCTGTTCGTAAAAAGTTTTCGGTAAAAACATGCATTTTTTGTTGTGAGTGTTGAAAGGTAAAAAAAATTCGGGTTGCGCAAAACTTTTTTCCCGTCACCCTCCCTTCTACTGTACGCGTAGGTAGGGTACGTTGGCAATTAGTGCTATCAAATGTGAGGTTAGGCTGCGTTATTGGGACTAGGGAGCCAAAAAAAAATACAGCGTAAAAATTTTAAAAGTGAAAACTACACCATGACAAACCAAAAAAATTAGTTCCCTCTTTAACAATTAAAAGACTAAAAACCCCAAAGGTTACCGACCTAAAAGAGTCCCGTATTACCAACATTGCCATGGGGGAAACTATGCACTGTGATACCTATTACCAGTATAATTTAATTTTGTGGTTTTTTAAAAGACTTGCGGGGATAATCCCATTGTCAGTTTGCTGATCACTTTTTAATGAAAAATTTTTTTTTGGCTTTTTCCCCATGTTTCATCGGCCTTTTTTTTAGGGTTTTTTTAAAATTACGTTGGCATCATATGTGTTTTTTTAAAAAATTTTTTCATAAAAAAAAATCGGATATGATGATGGGTTAATGATTGTCATCCATTGGGTGCATTATTTACGGTACAGATAAATTCCCAAAAAAAATTAATTAAAAGCTAAAATGTACTTTTTGCATTAATTTCAAAAAGTAAGAGTAGACTAGTTTTATTTTTTTTTTCCATTTCTAATGACATGTGCAGATATGCGCTGTGATGACAATTATTATTTGTCCATATTTGTCAAAAAAAATTTACATTCTGGGGCCGCAAAATTCAAAAATTTTTTTTTCAGCAAAAACAAGCAGGGTGAGGCTCTTCCCTATTTGGAGATGTGGTCATGTTTTTTTGTCCATGTGTCGGAAAGGGACTTCTTCCCCTTGACACGCGGGGGGAAAGCTGGGGTTACTGAACCCCACAACAGTGAGCTTGTGTTTTGTTTGTGGCACGACATTCTGAGCAGCACGGGGAGTTTTTGGGCCCCCCGGGGTAGAGTTCAGGGGGTAGAAAGATGAATTTTAAAGGAGAAGGATAATTTTAACCAGTTTTTAATTGAAAACGGACAGAAAATTTGGGTCCATCCTTGTCATTTTCAGAAAAGTAAGGGGGCTACATTTGGAGGATAGTGATGGACGGTCTGTTGTACACCACCTGCAGCACTAAAGACGCGCTCCGATAATACACGGCAGGGCAACCCCGCACCCCCAAAAGCATACTGGTAAGCTCGGGGCCTGAAACCAGTTGAGACCCAAAACTTGAATGGGGAAGAGCCATCGGGGGTCACAGAGGAAGCCAAGTAGTCTGTCACCATTGAGGAACGTTGCCTCCCCTACGGAGCCCCTGGAGGGTGTAGACATTTGTGGCGCTGCCACAAAATTTGCCACATTTGAAATACGGTTTTCCCCGGGAGAGGCACTGCGTGTGCCCTCTTGTTGCAAGCTCTCTACACTGCCTCGGGGCAAAGCTGCTTTGTAAAGCGTGCAGCAACAGTCTTCGGCGTAAGGGAAACATTGGGGTTTACCGTGTCTTTTTGGACTCCCCCTTTTACCCCCGGGGTTAACGGGGTGTGAGGCTTTTACGTTTTCCCCGGGGGCGGGGTCTAGGAGGGTTGTACACCCAATAATCGCGTCGTGAAATGGGGCGGCGGCGGTCGTTTTTAGGCACTGAGAGAAATCAACATGTGCTGCAGATCCCCCAATGCAAAGAAAAAGTGCCTCTGCAAAAGGGGGTATCTTGCCTGCTCTGCAAAACCCACCCTCGCTTACATACTGACAGAGGTTGTGTACCCCTTGGGCGTGTCTTTTCCCCCCCATTGCTCCTCCCTATCCCCCCCCAAATGGCCCCCCCCAGCCCCCTTTGTGGAACCCCGTTGCGCTGACTTTTTCCCGAAGGTGGAATTTGTGACTCCTCTCCCCCCCCCTTCCAAAAAACCCATCCCCTTTTTGCTTTTAGGTTTTTTGAACAGGGAATAAGGGGGACAGTCAGGTGACTAGTGCATCATCTGCACTCGCCTCCCGTTGACTCATCAAAGCACGCAAACGTGGCCCCGTCCTTCATAGTGGCCACTCATTAAGGTGAAGTGTGGGGGCGCAAATTTTGTGTTGATTGCGCCCCAGCGTGATACTCCCCAAATGCTGGCTGCTGCCCCACAAACCGCTAACTATGTAAAATTTGAATTCCACCGGTGGATACGTACATAGATCATGTTCAGGGGAAAGGGCAATCTGCGTTCAGAGCTGCAATGCGCGATTTGGCCCCGCTGGAAGTCCAAGTGAGGCACCTAGGGGCCTTGTGCAGCAGTGCATCAAGTCCGGTAGTCCCTCAAAAAATCTGCACGACCCCAATTGGCACAGTGAGACATGGTATGGAGTGAGGTGCCAAGGCCCAGAGTGCACCCCATTTGGCCTTTTCACACCAACCAACCGGTGGAGTTCGCTGGAAAAACCACACGTCGCTCTCCTGCTTGATGGGTTTTCCGACCCCCCGCGCTGGTGGCTTCGTTCCCCGGGGGGAATTAATTTGAAGGGTGTTCCCCTTTGGGACGGCTGTGCTCATATCGGTCGCATCAGGTAAGCGTCCACGGGTCCATGTGGAGGTAGACCGTGACGGCTCCTGCAGCGATGATTCTGGGAACTGGAGTAGAGGAGGAGTCAATGTGGACAGACTTGATTCCGCAATCCTTGGAGTTGGCAGAACACGTACAGCGCCACTCGCAAGATCTGTACCCGGCTCCACAACATTCACCCAATGGGCAGTGAGTGAAAGGTATCGTCCCTGGCCATGGGTACTGGTCCACGCATCGGTGGTCAGGTGACCTTGCTACTGACGGCGTTTAGTAGCGCATGTTTAATTTTTGCCTCAACATGCTTTTGCAGACCAGGGACGGCTTGCCTGCTGAAATAAAATCGGCTGGGCACATTGTATTGGGGACTGCCAATGCCATTAATTCACGGAAACTGTCAGTCTCCACCAGCCTGAATGACAGCATTTCAAGGGACAGGAGTTTTGCAATGACAGCATTCAGAGCCTGTGCTCGTGATGGTTTGCCGAGTATGGCCGTCTTTTATCCCATGCCTGTGCTACCGATGGCTGTTTTGTGGCCTGGGTGTGTGAGGATGACAGGGAACTTGCACCTGTGGGTGGAATAACACTGTGTCTCTGGACAACAGTGACAGAGGTTCTTCCATGGCGATCCTTTGAGGAAGCCTTACCAGCTGTGTGTGAACTGGAGGAAGAGGCTCCAACAGGAGCTGAAGATGTAGGTGCTGCTGTAGGTTGGCCTACATCTCCAGTGTGTCTTTGTAACTCAACAAAGTGCTTTGACCGCACATGTTTCCACATATTTGTTGTATTAAGGTTACTGACACTTTTACCTCTTTTAATTTTTTGATTACACAGCTTGCATTTGACATAGCAAATATCATCTGCAACTGTATCAAAAAAGGACCACGCAGAGCAAGTCCTGGGAGCGCCCGGTTTGGCTGTTGGTAAGAGAAACTGCTCCGAACGGGTGCCAAACTGGAGGCTACAGGCAAGTGAGTCTGCAGCCTACCTCTCCCTACTGTTTGGACCGTTGGTGCAATCCTCTTCCTCAGAGCTGCTCCCACCACCTTCCTGTTCCTCACGCCATGTTGGGTCTTGGACCTCATCATCTCCACCACTACCCTCTTCCAACACCTGCTGTTGTTGGGTGGTCTTGGCCAGCACCATGCTCAACAGAAACTGGCAACTGAGTCTCATCATCATCAGATGCGTTCTGCGGTGTGCTGACCATCGGCACTGGCTCACCCGCCTCTTCAGATTCAGAGAGACACAGCTGTTGCGCATCACTGCATACTGCCTCTTCTTCACATTCCAGAATGCTGCTTGGCTGGGCCCCTGTTTCCAAGCCAACAGATTCTGAGAACAGAAGCAGAGACTCAGCTGGCTCCTGTACAGAGCTCTCTGACTGCCTGGGCAATTTGGCAGGCGGTGAAGAGACTGATGGTTGTTCAACAGTGCTGTGGTCCTGAGAGGAGGTGGAAGGTATTGAAGTCGATGCATTGGCTGCCTCCAACCAACAACGGCTTCAATTTGTTCTTCACGCAGCAGGGGGTACGCTGAGCTCCTACAAAAGTGCGCATAAAGGAACGCTCACGGGGAAAACTGGTGGATGCTGTGTCACTGGGTGCGGCAGCAGCCACAGAAATCCCCACGTCCTCTCCCTGCTGCAAATCCACGGCCTCGACCACGACCACGTGCCTTACTCACTGACTTCTTCATCTTGGTAGATTGATAAAGAAAGTCAGAAAAGTTAAGGCCTAAGTGTGGTTATTCCTCACAGACTACAGTGAACCCTGCAGACAACTGTTCAGTATCTGTGAAAGGCCCCTTTGTGTACTTCTATAGTGTTTGCAACCAATGTATTGTATACGGATGGAAGCACGTCACACTAATAGATTAGATTTTTTTCCACTAAAATGGAGCAGCACCAATTAGAGAAAAATGTGAAGGATGAGGCAGTGACACACGCTCAGCAGACTACAACCGGCAGTGGTTGAAGTACAAACTGGAGCGTAATCTGCACTCACAAAATGAAAAGCTCACAGACTACAGTGAACACTGAAACACAACTATTCACTATCTGTGAAAAGCTCCTTTGTGTACTTCTATAGTGTTTGCAACCAATGTATTGTATACGGATGGAAGCGCGTCACACTAATAGATTAGATTTTTTTCCACTAAAATGGAGCAGCACCAATTAGAGAAAAATGTGAAGGATGAGGCAGTGACACACGCTCAGCAGACTACAACCGGCAGTGGTTGAAGTACAAACTGGAGCGTAATCTGCACTCACAAAATGAAAAGCTCACAGACTACAGTGAACACTGAAACACAACTATTCACTATCTGTGAAAAGCTCCTTTGTGTACTTCTATAGTGTTTGCAACCAATGTATTGTATACGGATGGAAGCGCGTCACACTAATAGATTAGATTTTTTTCCACTAAAATGGAGCAGCACCAATTAGAGAAAAATGTGAAGGATGAGGCAGTGACACACGCTCAGCAGACTACAACCGGCAGTGGTTGAAGTACAAAACTGGAGCGTAATCTGCACTCACAAAATGAAAAGCTCACAGACTACAGTGAACACTGAAACACAACTATTCACTATCTGTGAAAAGCTCCTTTGTGTACTTCTATAGTGTTTGCAACCAATGTATTGTATACGGATGGAAGCGCGTCACACTAATAGATTAGATTTTTTTCCACTAAAATGGAGCAGCACCAATTAGAGAAAAATGTGAAGGATGAGGCAGTGACACACGCTCAGCAGACTACAACCGGCAGTGGTTGAAGTACAAACTGGAGCGTAATCTGCACTCACAAAATGAAAAGCTCACAGACTACAGTGAACACTGAAACACAACTATTCACTATCTGTGAAAAGCTCCTTTGTGTACTTCTATAGTGTTTGCAACCAATGTATTGTATACGGATGGAAGCGCGTCACACTAATAGATTAGATTTTTTTCCACTAAAATGGAGCGCACCAATTAGAGAAAAATGTGAAGGATGAGGCAGTGACACACGCTCAGCAGACTACAACCGGCAGGGTTGAAGTACAAACTGGAGCATAATCTGCACTCACAAAATGAAAAGCTCACAGACTACAGTGAACACTGAAACACAACTATTCACTATCTGTGAAAAAGCTCCTTTGTGTACTTCTATAGTGTTTGCAACCAATGTATTGTATACGGATGGAAGCGCGTCACACTAATAGATTAGATTTTTTTTCCACTAAAATGGAGCAGCACCAATTAGAGAAAAATGTGAAGATGAGGCAGTGACACACGCTCAGCAGACTACAACCGGCAGTGGTTGAAGTACAAACTGGAGCGTAATCTGCACTCACAAAATGAAAAGCTCACAGACTACAGTGAACACTGAAACACAACTATTCACTATCTGTGAAAAGCTCCTTTGTGTACTTCTATAGTGTTTGCAACCAATGTATTGTATACGGATGGAAGCGCGTCACACTAATAGATTAGATTTTTTTCCACTAAAATGGAGCAGCACCAATTAGAGAAAAATGTGAAGGATGAGGCAGTGACACACGCTCAGCAGACTACAACCGGCAGTGGTTGAAGAACTAACTGGAGCGTGATCTGCACTCAAAAAATCAAAACCTCACAGACTGCAGTGAACACTGAAACACAACTATTCACTATCTGTGAAAAGCTCCTTTGTGTACTTCTATAGTGTTTGCAACCAATGTATTGTATACGGATGGAAGCACGTCACACTAATAGATTTGATTTTTTTTAATATAATGGAGCTGCACCAATTCCACTAAATAAAATAAAAAAAAAAAAGAGTCAGTGACACGTGCAGATGCCTACAAACAGCGGTGGATGCAGAGCAAACTGCAGCGTCACCTGCACTGTCACACACACACCTTGCACAGAGCTGTTAAAACAACACTGGCAAAATGAAGCTTTACACAGCGGTTGGTAAACTAGCCTGCCTCAAGCACAGTAGTACACAAAATCGCAATATCTAACTGTCCCTCAGAGTTAGCAGAGTAGCGTTCTGTCCCTTACTGAGTTCACAGCACAGTGACGCTAAAATGGCGGCGGCGCCTTTTATAGTGCATTCTGACATCATTTCAGCAGCCAATCACAGCCATGCCATTAGTTAAGATGACCGCAGCATTACAGGATGTGCCCACACTTCGTAGGATTCCTCATTGGCTGACTAAAATCACATTGCCTCTCAAAGAATTATGGGAACTTCCGATTCCGGTATACGATATGGAAAAAGTATCGGAATTAAGTATCGGAATTCCGATAACGCGAATATCGGCCGATACCCGATACTTGCGGTATCGGAATGCTCAACACTAGTCATGACATTCTTGGGGAGCCGGACTTGGGGGTTCAGTGGCCACATACTGGGACACTAGCCGCCCCAAATCGGTCCCAAGCAACACATTTGCAGGAATATTCGGCGTTACTCCCACCTCCCGCATCCCCCTCCCGGCACCCCAATCCAAATACACCTTGGCAACGGGCAGCGCCGGTTCAACGCCTCCAATTCCGGAGACGGAAAGGGTTTTCCCAGGTACCAAGTCTTGAGGGGACACCACCTCAGGGCGTACCAGGGTTCGTTCAGCGCCTGTGTCCCGCAGTCCCATGACCGCTGAGCGGCCGATGGTGACGGGTTGGTAATTGTCTAGGGACCTCCACCACCCCCTCCCACACACAAAACAGTGGACGGTTTCTGGGACAGGGATGGGGCCTTCTGGCGCTGGGGACATGCAGCCTTAAAGTGTCCTGGCTGATTGCAATTATGGCAACGTCTGGGTTCTGTTCCTGGCCTGGAGAGGGCAGCAGGGGGGTACACCCCTTGCACTCTGGGGGCTGGATATGGGGCTGGGGCAGGATTGGGCTTACCCCCTCTCCAGGTGCTGCTGGCAGGCTTCTTTGGCTCCGGCGCCCTGTTGTTGGCATACTCGTCTGCCAGGGCGGCTGTAGCAGAAGCCCCCTTTGGTTTCCGGTCACGGAGGAACTGCTGGAGGTCCTCTGGGCAGTTCCACAAAAATTGCTCCACGACAAACAGTTCCTGGACCTCCTGGCGGGTAGTGAGCTCTAGACCCGAGGTCCAGTGCTCCGCAGCTCTCAGCAGGGCCCGCATGTGGTCGGTCCAGGTGTCCTTTGAACCCCGCTGCAGGCTCCTGAACTTCCTGCGGTACGACTCCGGGGTGAGGTTTGTAGTGCTGGATCAGGGCCCGCTTAATGCTGTTGTAGTCCTGCTCCTCCCCGGCAGGTAAGTCCCCCAAAACTTCCAGGACTTACCCCTCAAACGGGGGGCCAGGTACCTTGCCCACTGATCCGGGGCCAGATGATGTTGGAGGCATGTCCTCTCAAAAGCCAGCAAAAAGGAATCCAGGTCTCCATCCTTTTCAAGCAAGGGAAAGTCCTCCGCCCGGACCTTGGGAGCCCTTGTCTCCGGTGGGCCTGGTGCGTCCAGTGGGGGCCCGTGCTGAGCCATCTCCAGTCGGTGCCGGTGCTCCGCAGCTTCACGGCGTTCTGTATGCTCCCGCTCCGCTGCTCTCTCTGCTCTCTCTGCTCTCTCTGCCGCTGCTTGCTCACGCTCCGCAGCTTCACGGCGTTCTGCTCGCTCACGTTCTGCTGCTTTCTCTGCCGCCACCAGGAGTCTGTCATAGGCGGCGTCATTACCAGCCTCGAGCTGTGCCATAGCCGCTTGGAAGAGGGTCTCCGATCTGGACAGGCTGGGACGGGCAGGGGGTGGGCAGTCCACTATGAGACTGAGCACGGGGGTCGGGCTCCTTGGGGAGCCCTGGCTGAGCTCCAACTCATCGGTATCGAACCCCTCATAGGCCACAGCATTGGCCTCCCCCTTTGCCCTACTCCTGGTGCCTTCCGCCATCTTGGGAACCTTTGGTTACTGAAACACAGCTGCAACCCTGACCTTGCACACAACTTGTTATATTTACACTCTGACCGTCTAGTGCTGGGCTGACCTTAAGACCCCAGCAGTGAAAGTACTGCTGGTAGTCTCTAGTGTCTGGGAGTAGGGGTCCCACGCACACTATTACTCTGATCCCACTGCTGCCACCAATTTGTGAGGAACTCAGCCGGCCGCCACACGGTAGCCCGGGTATCACAGCTTCTGATACCACCGCCGCTACCAAATGTGACGGACGATCCCTTTCCTCCCACGTCACCAATGGGACGTAACTCCACAGGTACAGCTCTCCGGCGCCCCCCTTTGTCTCTCAGGTCAGTAAGAGAACTGCACCTAGAGCAAATGGCCGCCGGGGAAGGTGTCCTGCTACCCACTGGGTATTCTAAGATTCGTGATCAGAGTAAAAGCATCAGCCCAAGATTAATTTTATGGTTTAATTTGCCTTAAGGGCGCACTAGATAATTACAGAAATATACAGTAAAGCTATACAACGTAACTACAATGGAATGGCAGTCAGAGTAAAAATACAACAATAATGTACAAGGCTTAAAGGTATAAGCTATGGATCAATATTACCGGGTATTATGGTCATGGGAAGGCCTTGGCTCTGCCATTCCCAGGTACAGTCTTCAGTTCCTGAATAGTCCCTTGGTCTTTCCTAGACCATCTTCTTGGCTTCTGTGTGTGAAATGGAATGAGCCCAGCCTGGTCATGGCTAGCTCTTAAACCTGCTAGGCCCATCCCATTGCTTTGAAGCACGCATATTAATTGGCCTGCAATTCATATGGAGCAGGAAACAATGCCTGAGCTTGGGCTATTTACCATACGACTGACCATCTCATTCAGTCACTGGCCTAGACTAATTAGCATGTAAAGGCCTATTGATTCCTAGTGGACATCAAAACCTGTCGTACTGGATATGCTAATAGGCAATGTGTAGCTAAAAGTCTGTGGCTGTGTGAACTGACAAAATGGAGGCTGGTACAGGCCCTATACAAAATGGCGACAACCTTTTCCTTACAGTCACGCTGTCTAATGATATGTATACAATGTCAGTAAACTATTAATACAGGAACAACACTCTATACAACAACTAGTATAGCAACATCAGCATGTAAGTATAGAATAGATTTACCTGACACGATCTCTGCTGAACTCAGGGTTAATCTTGAGGACTTGATGAGCTGAAACAGGAAAGAGGTGGACGGGATCTAACCTGACCCTAAACTGGGGTCCTAACTAATCCCTCACCTTGGAGGTACTGATAATGGTTCAGAGGTCCAAGTCTCCAACCTAACCCTGTCTCCTATCAGACCCTGAACCCTGTAATCAGTCCTAAGAAGGATCCTGACTACCACCAAAGGGATATGGGCTGATCTCAGCTAAATACACAGATTAGACATATAAGACAGACAGGATAAAACTCGCTTGCATACACACTCAAACACCAAAGGAACATAAATGGTCTGGGAAATAAACTCTAACCAAGTTGAGCTTAGAACAACTAAGGAGCTCACAACTAAAGTCTATACAGATTCATTCCTATCTGTGGTCTGCATGAAGGTTTCACTGGCAACTCCCCAAGCAGACAACCAGGAATTTAAAGGAAACCAATCAACAAATAATCAATTGCAGCCGGGAGAAACTGCACCCAGTCCCAGAACCGAGCACAGACAGAATTAACTCCCTAGCTGCCAAACACAAAGAAACAGCAGCTCAGCTGTGAGAAGTCAAAATGTGCAACCGCGACGATCTTCGTGGCAATGCACACATGACACAAGCTCAAGTATCTCTTAGCGTCAGAAGACCACCTTGATGCAGCAAGCCACACCTCCTGCTATAGAGCAAGTTGCAAGTTGAGCGGGGTAAACTTTCTGTACAAGAGCAATAGTGAAGGTATAGAGGGAACGAGTGCATGTGCTGAGGATTGGAAGCGAAGGGCATTATTTTGTCAATGCTCACTGAGGCCGGGAAACTCCAGCATCTGGGGTTAGTAGAGGGTTGGTTTAAGTAAAGACTGGTCTCCATAACCATTGACTGAAATCACCCTGATTTGACGAGAGAGGTCTCTTTCTGTGGCAGCCCATTTAGACTCCAGATCTGCTGCTTACTTCATCCATCAGGACCAAGTCCTTCAACTTCAGCTTCCTGTCACAGTTCCACCCTCAGTGTGTCTGGGATGCAGACTGACAGTTACTGATAGCTCAGGTGTCCAATCTGGTACAGGGGCGTGTTGAAGCTGTCAGTACTTTGTCAGCTCAGTCGTCCAGCATCATTCTGGGTTGCACTGAGCTGTTGTGTTGATTTACAGCTCAGCCATCCAACCTGAGACCGGGATGCGCTGGCTGTCTCCAGGTGTCGTCACCAAGATTTGCTAGCCATCCAGCAGTTCATGGGTTTCATCAACTTCTACAGACAATCATTTTGCACTTCTCGTCCCTCATGGCTCCCATCTCTGCCTTAACCAAAAAGGGGACAGCCAGTGTCTGGTTTGAGTGCCTTCCGGCACTTGAAAGAAGCCTTTGCAAGTGTTCCAGTGCTACACCACCCCGACCCTAACAAACAGTTTCTCCCAGAAGTTCATACCTAATATATCGGTGCTGGGGCAGTTCTTCTGCAAAGGACTTCTTTAGGGAAGTGTAAAGGACGGCTACGGGGCCGTTGCACTGGAAGCTGCTACGTATATTACCTCTGTAGTCTCCATTTGCCTGGGGTGTTCTACTCCCGTGAGGGAGCGTACAGAGCAATTAGAGTCAGAGTCCCAAATTACGTCAAACAGTTCTGCTTTATTTTCCTCTGGACACAGCACATCCAAGACTGTTATGATTTGGTAGCTGAGGAGAGCAGGCAAAAACGGCAATACACCAGAGAGGTTGGAATCTACTGGATTGCAGTACCCTGACTGACCACCACAACTAAAGGCAGCCATGGAGCATTCCTACGTTGGTCCTAGACGCCTCGTCACAGCCTGAGAGGTTAACTACACCTAAAGATAGAAAGAGGAAAGCTTCCCAAAGGAAAGGAAAGATCCCCAAAGAACATAGGAAGCCCCCAAACATGTAATGGCGGTTAGACAAGAGGAAATACAGACACAGACAGAAAATAGTATGAGCAAACGTTGGGGCCCAATCTGCCTAGACAGAAAAGGATAGGAAGGATACTCACTGCAATCCACAAAAACCCTAAGAAATGCCAACGCTACTAATTGCAAAATCACCTGAGATCACACGACCTCCACCACCTAAATTAGTTCTCTGGTGTAACAAAACTAAGCCGCAGCCACTGAAAAACCTGGAAAAGGCAAATGAACAAATAACAGTGGCTCCAGAGGAACTGAGAGGAGCCCAAGCCCCCCCGGGGGGGGGGAGAACCTGGCTAACCTCACAGAAATGCAGAGAAATATGCAAATGGTAAGCACAAAAACAAAAAACAGAAAATATCTTATCTGAGAGCAGGAGAAGAGGGAAGACTCAGCAAGCTTCCAAGTGAACCAGGAAACAACGTTGAGACTAGAACAATTGGTCACCGGCAACCATGATGGGAGGGAACCTCCCTTATATCCAGCCAGTCTGTGATTCCTGATTGCCAATCCTCATTGAATGGTTCAGTACTGTTTGTAAGCACCAGAGGGAGCTTCTGCTCAGAATTCATTTCTAAAACATTCACAACAGTACCCCCACTTGAGGAGGGGTCACCGAACCCTCATTTGTGCAACCAGGTCGGTCAGGATGAGCTCTGTGATACACACGGATCAGTCTCCTAGCATGGATGTCTGAAGCAAACACCCAAGAATTGTCCTCCTGACCATAACCTCTCCACTTAACCAAATACTGGAGTTTCCGTCTAGAAAAACGAGAATGCAATATTTTCTCAACAACATACTCCAGATTGCCCTCAACCAAAACAGGGTCAGGAGGCACAGTCATAAGATCCACTGGCTCGACAAACCTCTTCAATAAGGACTTGTGGAACACGTTATGGATCTTAAATGTCCCTGGAAGAAGTAAACGAAAGGAAACAGGATTAAGAATCTCCATGATCTTATAAGGTCCAATGAACCTAGGCTTAAACTTAGGAGATGCAACTCTCATAGGGATATTTCTTGAGGACAACCAGACCAAGTCCCCCACTTCAAACCGAGGACCATCAGTCCTATGCCGGTTGGCAAACCGCTGGGCCCTCTCCTGAGAGAGGGACAACCTCTCCACTACCTGGTCCCAAATCTGCTGCATACGCTCCACAACAGAGTCAACACCTGGACAGACAGAAGCCTCCGTCTGTCCCGAAGAAAATCGAGGGTGAAACCCAAAATTGCAGAAAAATGGAGACATCAAAGTGGCAGAGCTAGCCCTATTATTAAGAGCAAACTCAGTCAAAGGCAAAAAAGAGACCCAGTCATCTTGATCAGCAGACACAAAGCATCTCAGATAAGTCTCCAATGTTTGGTTTGTTCTCTCAGTTTGTCCATTGGTCTGAGGATGAAAAGCCGAGGAGAAAGACAATTGAACACCAAGTTTAGAACAAAAAGTCCTCCAAAATCTGGAGACAAACTGGACTCCTCTGTCAGACACAATGTTCTCAGGAATGCCGTGTAACCGAACCACGTGCTGAAGGAACAAAGGCACCAATTCGGAGGAGGAAGGCAACTTAGGTAATGGCACAAGATGTATAATTTTGGAAAACCTATCACAAATCACCCAGATAACGGTCATTCTCTGAGAAACAGGGAGGTCGGAAATAAAATCCATAGAGATATGGGTCCATGGTCTCTTGGGCACAGGCAATGGCATCAACAAACCACTAGAGCGAGAGCAAGGCTTGGAGCGAGAGCAAGTCCCACAGGACTGCACAAACTCCCTGACGTCACGAGACAAAGTAGGCCACCAAAAGTACCGACTCACCAAGTCTCTGGTACCAAAAATTCCGGGATGACCAGCCAATGCGGAACAATGAATCTCAGACATCACACTCTTTTTCCACCGGTCTGGGACAAACAATTTCCCAATAGGGCAGCGCTCGGGTTTATCCTCCTGACACCCTTCCAGAGCCAGTCTCAAATTGGGCGAGATGGCGGAAAGAACTACACCCTCTTTCAAAATAACTGCAGGATCAGATAACTCAGGAGAGTCCGCAAGTAGTGTTGAGCGATATTGCTCGATATCTAAAAATATCGTATCGAAATTGTATCGCCGATAGCACTAAATATCGTCGATATCCGATTTCGATACCGGAAGTCCCATGTAAGTCTATGGGAACAAAATATCGAAATTAAAAAAAACCATTCTTGCCTTGTTGGTTAATTGTACATGAAGGAAAACAACAAAGACTAATGTAGAATGTATTGGGGGAGGTTGAGGAGACAATAAAGGCATACATGTTTAACCCAATGCATTGGAATAGCATTAATATATTTTTTTTTGGAAATACGTTTGGATTGACTAACAAATTGACAATGTTGTTAACCTTTTTTCTATTTTGGCAAATATGTATGTTTCACAACTTCCATGCTCTTCACCTTTTTAACTTTTGCCAGTGCCACACTTTCTCCTTCATAATCTTCAGCAGCAGCATCATCTTTCTCATCAAATTATTCTTCATCTTCACCTTCTTAATCTTCTTCTTAAACTTCTTGCTATTCATGTTTTTGTTTACATTACTCATATTGTTAATATTAAACTAATTAATCTTCTTCATATTCAAATTCTTCATCTTCTTCCTCTTCATCTTCTTCATCATATTCTTATTTGTGACAGAGATTCCTGTACTTGTAATCTGTAAAAGTATGAATTGTTCATCCTTCGTTCTTGCTGTCACAAAAGATTTAAATTACAACAGTATTTGTCCGTGTTCAGTTTAGCCTGCAGCAGCAGCAGGCATTTTCCAGGGGCACCACGAGGAGGAACGGACTCACCCCCATACACTGCTTAGTCTTCTTCTGCTTATAATTTAGAGCATATATTTTGCTCTTCATTTTGGTCTTATACTTCATGTTCTTCTGCTTTTTGATCTTCTGCTTATTGTTCTTCTGTCTCTTGTTCTGCATCTTGTAGTTTGTCTTAACCTTCTTTGTCCTGTTGGTGATCTTCTTCTTGGTAATCTTTTATTTTTTCTTTGTGATGGTGTTCAGGCTGGTTGGCTTCATGCTCGTCGTCCTTGTTGTCGTCATCTTCTTCTGGGTGGTCTTTAATGTCGTCTAATTTCCGAGAAACAGCTGACGTTACTGGAACCCTGACGGGTATCAGATGGAGCAAGAGACAATGGAAGTAACAAGGACCAGCTGACTGTGCTGGACCCCGGACAGGTAGCAGAAGGAAAAGAGGCAATGTCACAACCGAGTACCAGCTGACGTTACTGTGACACGGTTACTAAGAAGGAGGTACCTGTGCTCCAAAGCACTACCAAGGACCAGCAGACGTTGCTGGAACTCGGATACGGAGATGGAGGCACCTAGGCCAAAGGCACTGGGGAAAACCCACTTGACGGTACTGGACCCCGGACGGGTAGCAGAAGGAAAAGAGGCAATGTCACAACCGAGTACCAGCTGACGTTACTGTGACACGGTTACTAAGCAGGAGGTACCTGTGCTCCAAAGCACTACCAAGGACCAGCAGACGTTGCTGGAACTCGGATACGGAGATGGAGGCACCTAGGCCAAAGGCACTGGGGAGAACCACTTGACGGTACTGGACCCCGGACGGGTAGCAGAAGGAAAAGAGGCAATGTCACAACCGAGTACCAGCTGACGTTACTGTGACACGGTTACTAAGCAGGAGGTACCTGTGCTCCAAAGCACTACCAAGGACCAGCAGACGTTGCTGGAACTCGGATACGGAGATGGAGGCACCTAGGCCAAAGGCACTGGGGAGAACCACTTGACGGTACTGGACCCCGGACGGATAGAAGAACGCACCCATGAAAATGTAAGTTGACAGGACGCAAGCCGTCCGCAGTTACAGAATCACACAGTCCTACAGTGGGTGCTTATCCTATTGTCACAATGGAAACCGCCTTTATTTACATATCCCACAGCACACATAGGAATCACCTAAACTGCAGGCACCATAGAGTCGGCTAACCCGAATGCAACACGACAGCACAACTTATTGGAGGATAATTGACGTTCACACTGCCAGGAAACAGCTGTCGTGCTGTAACCAGGCTGGCCAGGAGTCAGTACCCCTGCCAATTACTTACGAGCAACAAATGGCGGTGTTGTAGCCCAGGGAGTAGAGTTCAGGTGGTAGAAAGATGAACATAACCGGAGACATGGAAAACGTTGCCAAACAGTTATTTAATCTGAAAACGGACAGGCAAATTCAGGTGAGATCCATGCCTTGTTCATTTTCAGAAAAGTAAGCCGGTCTACATTCTCTGAGGATAGTCGCATGCGACGGTCTGTTACTACACCACCTGCAGCACTAAAGACGCGCTCAGATAATACACTGGCAGCAGGGCAAGCCAGCACCTCCAATGCATACTGGCTAAGCTCTGGCCATGTATCCAACTTAGAGACCCAAAATTTGAAAGGGGAAGAGGCATCTGGGAGTACACTTAGAGGGAAAGCCAAGTAGTCTGTCACCATCTTACGGAAACGTTTCTTCCTGGTGACTGGAGCCATCTCGGATGGTGTAGACCTTGCTGGCGCAGTCACAAAACTTTGCCACATTTGTAACATACAGTTCTTGCCCTGTGCAGAGGCGCTGCTTCTGCTCCCTCTTGTTGTAGAGGTGTCTACACTGCCTCGACGCACAGAGCTGCTTTGTAAAGCAGTAGCAGCAGCAGCAGACATCTCTCTCGGCTGGAATGTACAACAGTATGGATTGCACCAGTGTGTCTTGGTACTCCTGCATTTTACGGTCCCGGTTCACCGGTGTGATGAGGGTTTGTAAGTTGTCCCGGTAGCGAGGGTCTAGGAGGGTGTACACCCAATAATCTGACGTGCTGAGAATGTGGGCGATGCGGCGGTCGTTTCTTAGGCACTGAAGCATGAAATCAACCATGTGCTGCAGACTCCCAACTGGCCAACAAAGGCTGTCCTCTGGAAGAGGCGTCATCTCTGTCTCCTCTGCATCACCCCACCCTCGCTCTACATACTGACTACAGCGTTGTGTACCTTCCTCTGTAGGGATTTCTTCCTCCTCCATTGACTCCTCCTCCTCCTCATCCTCCTCACAAAGTGAGCCCTGCCCAGCCCTTTGTGAGGAACCACGTTGCGCTGACTGTCCTGAAGGTAATTGAATTTGTGACTCCTCATCCTCCACCTGTTTCAAAACCTCTTCCTTTAGTGCTTTCAGTGATTTCTGAAGCAGGCAGATAAAGGGGACAGTCATGCTGACTAGTGCATCATCTGCACTCGCCATCCGCGTTGAGACATCAAACGCACGCAAAACATCGCAGATGTCCTTCATAGAGGCCCACTCAGTAGTGGTGAAGTGTGAACGGCGCAAATTGCGAGTTGATTGCGCCTGTTGCAGCTGATACTCCATTACTGCTGGCTGCTGCTCACACAACCGCTCCAACATATGTAACGTGGAATTCCACCTGGTGGGTACGTCACATATGATGCGATGTTCAGGAAGGCAAAATCTGACTTGCAGAGCTGCAATGCGCGATCTGGCCATGCTGGAACGTCGCAAGTGAGCGCACTCTAGGCGGACCTTGTGCAGCAGTGCATCAAGATCTGGATAGTCCCTCAAAAACCTCTGCACGACCAAGTTGAGCACATGTGCCAGACATGGTATGTGAGTGAGGTTGCCAAGGCCCAGAGCTGCCACCAGATTTCGGCCATTGTCACACACTACCAAGCCTGGCTGGAGATTAGCTGAACAAAAACCACACGTCGCTCTCCTGCTTGATGGCATCCCAGAGCTCCTGCGCTGTGTGGCTTCGATTCCCCATGGGAATTAATTTCAGGACGGCCTGTTGACGTTTGGCCACGGCTGTGCTCATATCGGTCGCAACAGGTAAGCGTTCACGGGTCCATGTGGAGGTATACCGTGACGGCTCGTGCAGCGATGATTCTGAGGAACTGGAGTAGGAAGAGGAATCAATGTGCACAGACTGGATTCCTGCAATCCTTGGAGTTGGCAGAACACGTACAGAGCCACTGGCAAGATCTGTACCCAGCTCCACAACATTGACCCAATGGGCAGTGAGGGAAAGGTATCGTCCCTGGCCATGGGTACTGGTCCACGCATCGGTGGTCAGGTGGACCCTGCTACTGACGGCGTTTAGTAGCGCATGTTTAATGTTTCCCTCGACATGTTTTTGCAGAGCAGGGACAGCTTGCCTGCTGAAATAAAATCGGCTTGGCACATTATATTGTGGGACTGCCAATGCCATAAAGTTCCTGAAACTGTCAGTCTCCACCAGCCTGAATGACAGCATTTCAAGGGACAGGAGTTTTGCAAGGCCAGCATTCAGAGCCTGTGCTCGTGGATGGTTTGCCGAGTATGGCCGTCTTTTATCCCATGCCTGTGTTACCGATGGCTGTTTTTTGTACTGGGAGTGTGACGATGACTGTGAACTTGCTGCAGTGGGTGGAATAACAGTTTCTCTATGGACAACAGTGACCGAGGTTCTTCCATGGAGATCCTGTGAGGAAGCCAAAACAGGTGTGTGAGAGCTGGAGGTAGAGGCTCGAACATGACGTAAAGATGTAGGTGCTGCTGTAGGTTGGCCTACATCTCCAGTGTGTCTTTGGAACTCAGCTACGTGCTTTGTCCGTACATGTGTCCACATATTTGTGGTATTCAGGTTCCTGATATTTTTACCTCTTTTAACTTTTTTGCTTACACAGCTTGCATTGAACATAGCAAATATTATCTACAAGTCTGTCAAAAAAGGACCACGCAGTGCAAGTAATGGGAGCGCCAATTTTGACATTTCTAAGAGAACTGCTCCCAACAGGTGCCAAACTGGAGGCTACAGGCAAGCGAGTCTGCAGCCTACCTCTCCCTCCTCTTTGTACCGTTGGGACAATCTCTTCCTCAGAGCTGCTCTCACCACCTTGCTGTTGCTCACGCCATGTTGGGTCTCGGACTTCATCATCTCCACTACCCTCTTCCAACACCTGCTGCTGTTGGATGGTCTGGGCAGCACCATGCTCCACAAAACCTGGCACCTGAGTCTCATCATCATCATAAGATGCGTTCTGCGGTGTGCTGTCCATCGGCACTGGCTCACCCGCCTCTTCAGATTGAGAGAGACACAGCTGTTGCGCATCACTGCATACTCCCTCTTCTTCAAATTGCAGAATGCTGCTTGCCTGTGCCCGTGTTTGCGAGCCAACAGATTCTGAGAACAGAAGCAGAGACTCAGCTGGCTCCTGTACAGAACTCTCTGACTGCCTTGGCAATTTGACAGGCGGTGAACAGACAGATGGTTGCTCAACAGTGTTGTGTTCCTGAGAGGAGGTGGAAGCAATTGAAGTCGATGCATTGGCTGCCATCCAACCAACAACGGCTTCAATTTGTTCTTCCCGCAGCAGGGAGGCACGCCGAGCTCCTACCAAAGTGCGCATAAAGGAACGCTCACGGGATAAAAAGGTGGATGCTGTGTCACTGAGGGCGGCAGCAGACACAGAATCCCCACGTCCTCTCCCTGCTGAAACTCCACGGCCACGACCACGTGCCTTACTCACTGACTTCTTCATCTTGGTAGATTGATAAAGAAAGTCAGAAAAGTTATAAGGCCTAAGTGTGGTTATTACGCAGAGACTGAAGTGAACACTGAAACACAACTGTTCACAAATCACAATCTGTGAAAGGCTACTCCTTTGTCTACTTCTATAGTGTTTGCAACCAATGTATTGGATACGGATGGAAGCGCGTCACACTAATAGATTATATTTATTTTAAATGGAATGGAGCAGAACCAATTGGAGAGAAATGAAAAGGATGAGGCACTGAGACACGCTCAGCAGAGTACAAGCAGCAGTGCTTGAACAAGTAACTGGAGCATGATGTGCACTCAAAAAATAAAAAACACAGACTGAAGTGAACACTGAAACACAACTGTCCACAATCTGTGAAAGGCTACTCCTTTGTCTACTTCTATAGTGTTTGCAACCAATGTATTGGATACGGATGGAAGCGCGTCACACTAATAGTTAAATTGCATGGAGCAGCAAGAATTACACTGAAGGAAAAAAAAAAGAGTCTGTGAGTGACAGGTGCAGATGCCTACAGACAGCGTTGCATGCAGAGCAAACTGCAGCGTCACCTGCACTCACACACACCTTGCAGAGCTGTTAAAACAACACTGCAGGCAAAAGGAAGCTTTACACAGCGGTTGGTGCTAGCCTGCCTACAGCACAGTACACTAAATCGCAATCTCTAACTGTCCCTCAGAGTCAGCACAGCAGCGTTCTGTCCTTACTGAATTCACAGCACAGTGACGCTAAAATGGCGGCGGCGCCTTTTATAGTGCATTCTGACATCATTTCAGCATCCAATCACAGCCATGCCATTAGTTAACATGACCGCAGCAGTACAGGATGTGCCCACACTTCTTAGGATTCCTTATTGGCTGAATAAAATCACATTGCCTCGCAAA
>JARQOD010010054.1:0-28843 GCA_033576555.1 Oophaga sylvatica | reverse complement strand
CAAACTAAAAAAAAAACCTAAAAGAGGGTTCAAACCCCCCCCAGGGCCCGGGGGCGATACCTTTCCCTCACCCCCCTTGGGGGTAAATTTTTTGGGGGGGCCGGGTACTGTTTTTGGCGTTTGGCGCTGTACATGTTTGCCAACCCAAAGGGGATTGCAGGAATAAATTGGGGAAAAACTTTAAACCCTTTTCCTACCCAAAATTTCCTAAAAATCATCGCTGGGGGCCCCGTCACGGTCTTTTCCACAGGGCCCCTTTTAAACCCCCCCCTGTTGGCCCCCGATAAAAGCCTCCCGGGGGCCAAACGAAAAAGGGGCTCCCCAAAATTAATTTCCATGGGGAAAGGGGAAGCCCCCCAGCGCAGGAGCTCTGGTTTCCCATCAACGGAAAAGGGGGCGCAGGGGGTTTTTTTTCGGGGGAATCTCCGCCAGGTTGGTAGGGGGAAAGGGGCCCGAAATCTGGTGGCAGTTTGGGCCTTGGAACCCCTCCTCCATACCCAATGTCTGGCACATGTGCTAAACCCCTGGTGTGCAGTTTTTTTTGGGGGGGACTACCGGGGATCTTGATGCACTGCCTGCACAAAGGCCCCCCTTTTAGGGGTTGCGTCCCTTGCTACTTTCCCCTTTTGGCCAAACGCTGATTGAGCTCTAAAACGGGGATTTGCCTTCCTGAACATCGTTTCATAGTCATGCCCCCACCAGCTGTAATTACGGGGTTACAATGTTGGAGGGTTGTGAAAAGCAGAAAGCCAACAAAAAGGGTTTTAATCTTTTTGCCCCCGGGCGAATTTTAAACTGAATTTTGGGGCCGTTCAACTTCCCCAGTTTTCCCTTGGGTGTTTGGGCCCTTTTTTTAAATTTTTAATAAAATTTTAATCTTTATTTAATAGCCCAAAAAAATTTTTTCCGCAGCTTTTTACAGTTAACTTTTTGGGAAAAAAAAATTTAAATTTTAACAAATTTTAAAAATACAAAATTTTTAAAGCATTTTAACCCCCCCCGCTGGGGAGGTTAAAATTTTTACAAGGGGGGTGGGGGAAAATATACAAAGAACAAGGTGTTTAAAAAAAAGGGTGTTTTTTTTTTATTTCAATGATGGCCAAAACCCCATTTTTGGGTGGGGGGATGGTTTTGGAGGGGGTTTTTGTAAAGGGGGGCTACAACACAGACTTAACACATAGAATGTTTTTTGATTAGAAAATGTGAAGGCCCTTTTTGTGAACAAATGTTTTTTGAGTGAGCGCCAAAACCCCATGAAATTCCCCGGATAGCCTAATTTTTTTGGGGTTTTAGGCATTCCAGGGGGGGGCCCCCAGCCAAGGGGGAAGTCGGAGTCGGGTGGGAGGGTACGGAAAAGTGCAGAGGTTAGGGGGAAAGGTTCCCCTTTTTGAAAAACCCGCAGCAGTCGGTTAGGCCGATAGATAGAAATGAGGGGGGGTTTTTGTGGGGGGGCCCCTGCACTGTGGAGAGCTTTTTGGGTGAAAAACCTTTCTTTGAATGGGGTACTATAATGAATGGGAAAACAGGGAAAGGATGGTAAAAGGCTTAGGGGAAGGCATCTGCCCGTTTTGCGGGGTTTTTTGGTAAAAGCGGATGGCGTGTGCGGGTTTATGCATAGTCGCCTGACTGCCCCCCTTTTTCTGTTGTTTAAACCCCCTTCCCCCCAAAAAGGGGGTTTGCACGTTTTGCCCGGGGCCCCCATTTTTAAATTTTGGGGCCAAAATGTCTCTTTTTGGGGTTTTTAAAATCGGAAACGCCCCCGGGGGGTTTTGCGATTCTGAGATTGTTTTCTGTGACATATTGTATTTCCCTTTTGAAAAAAAAATTTTTCGAAAAAAATTTTCGTTTATTTTTAAAAAAACCCCAAAAAATGGCAAAAAATTTTTAATTTTGAAATTTTTTCAAACTTTGAATTTTTATTCCTTAAAAAGAGAAATTGTCACTAAAAAAAGTTAAGTTTAAAAATTTCCACATTTCCCTTTAAAAAAACACAATTTTTTGGAACCAAAATTTTTTTTTTTTGGGAAAGTTAAAAGGGTTTAAATTTTTTACCGCAAATTTTCTTTTTTTCAAAAAAAATTTAAAAGGGGTTTTTTTTTTTGGGACCACCCCTCATTTGAAGTAAAATTTGGGGGGTTATATGGCAAAAAATTTTCCCAAAAGTGACACCATTTTAAAACTGCACCCCCCAAGGTACTCAAAAACCACATTCAAAAGTTTTTTTCCCCTTTTAGGTGCTTCACAGGAACTAAAGAAAAAGTGGAAGGAAAAAATGAATATTTAATTTTTTAAAGGCCCAAAAAAATGATCTTTTACAAATTTTTTTTTTTTTTTCCCAAAGGGGGAAAAGGAAAAAAGGGGCAGATAAGGTTTTTATGCAATTTCTCCTGAGTACGCCAATCCCCAAATTTTGTGGGGGAAAAAACCCTGTTTGGGCCCCCCCAAAAAAAGGGGCCAAAAGGTGGGAAAGGGGCCGTTTAAATTTTTCAAAAAAAAAAATTGGGGGGGAATTAGATTGGACCCCCCTGTGTTTTTTGGAGACCCCCCGATGCGCCTAAACAGGGGAAAACCCCCAAAAAGTGACCCCTTTTTAAAACTAGACCCCCAAAAAGGACTTATCTAGATCTGTTGTGGGACTTTGAACTCCCAAGGGTTTCAAAAAAAGTTAAAAAACCCTGGGGGGTGAAAAAAAAAAAACCCAATTTTTCCCAAAAAAAAAGATTTTTTAGCCCAAAAATTTTTTTAATTTTTTCCAAAAGGAAATTGGCCCAAAAAATTGTTGTCCAATTTGTCCGGGTTTCGCTGATCCCCCCTATGGGGGGGGGGGGGAAAATGTTTGGGTGCACGGCAGGGTTTGGGGAAAGGAAGTAGTAACTTTTTGGGAAATTTTCAGCGTTGATGGGGGTAGGGGTTCCTTTTGCAGTCCCCCCGATGGCCTAAACAGGGAAAACCCCCCCCAATGCCCCCCCTTTTGGGGAAAAAACCCCCCAAGGAACTTTTCTTGATTTTTGGTGAGCACTTTGGCCCCCCAATGTTTTTCCCAAAAGGGGTTTTAATGCCCGGGCATGAAAAAAAAAAAAACCTTTTTTTTCCCAAAAATTTTATTTTTTAGTCACTAATTTTTTATTTTCTAAAAGGGGAACAGGAAAAATTTTTGGCCAAAAAAAATTGTTGCCCAAAATTTTCCTGGGGTACGCTGTACCCCATAGTGGGGGGGGAACCCTTTTTTGGGAAAAAAGGCAGAGTGGGAAAAGGAAGGAGCAAAATTTGACTTTTTTTTTAAAAAAATTGGGGGGTAAAATTGGGGGTTGGGTGGGGGCCTGTTGCATTTTTGGGAGCCCCTGATGTGCCCTAACAGTTGGGAAACCCCCCACAAATGGGGGCCCCCCCTTTTGGAAAAAAGACCCCCTAAGGAACCCCTTTTTTTTTTCTTTTTGGGAGCAAAATTTAAAAACCCCCCGTGCTTCAAAAAAAGGGGTTTAACGTTGAGCCGTAAAAATTTTTAAAAACCTATTTTTTCCACAAAAATGATCTTTTCACCCCAAATTTTTTTTTCCAAGGGTAAAAAGATCCAAAAATTTTTGTGCAATTTTTTTCCCGAGTTTTGCTGATACCCCATTTGTGGGGGGTAAAAAACCCCTGTTTTGGGGTGCATGGCCCCAATTTGGGGGAAGGGAAGGAGCGCCTCTGACTTTTTAACGCAGGGGAATTGGGGGGAGCCATGTCGTGTTTGGAGAGCTCCTGAAAATGGCCCTAAAAAAATGGAAAAAACCCCTAAATGACGCCATTTTGGAAACTAGACCCCTCGGAAAATTTTTTTAGTGTGTGGTTTTGAATTTAAAACCCCGGTGTTTCACTTAAAAATTTTTAAAATACAGCCGTAAAATAAAAAAATCTTTTTTTTTTTTACAAAAAAAATTTTTTCTTTTCCCCCAAATTTTTTTTTTCACAAGGGAACAGAAAGAAATTGGAAACCCAAAAGGGTTTGGCCAAAAATTTTTCCCCAGTACGCTGATATCCCCAAATGTGGGGGTAAAAAAAACTTTGGGCCAAAGTTGGGGGGCGGAAGGGGAAGGGGGAAAATTTTTTGGTTGCAGCTTTGATGGGGAAGGGGGTGGGGGGATGCACATTTGGGGGGCCCTTTTTGCACCTAACAGTGGGGAAACCCCCCCCAAATGACCCCCCTTTTTGGGAAAAGCCCCCAAGGAATTATCTTGATGTGTGGGGGGCACTTTGAAACCCCCAAAAGCTTCACAGAAGTTTTAAAATTTTACCCCCAAAAAAAAAAAATCTTTTTTTTTTTTACAAAATGATTTTTTCCCCCAAAAATTTTATTTTCAAAAGGGAAAAAAGAAGAAATTGGAACCCAAAATTTTTTGTCCAATTTGGGGCCGGGGGTCGCTGAAAACCCCAAAATGGGGAAAAACTACTTTTATGGGCGCCCCTTTTAGGGCTGGAAAAGGGAAAAATAGTGAGTTTTGGATTGCAGACTTTGATGGAATGGTTGGGGCGTCATGCCCCCATTTGGAGCCCCCCTGATCCCCCAAAAACAGGGAAAAACCCCCCCACAAGTGACCCCTTTTTTTGGAAAAATAGCCCCCCAAGGAAAAATTTGTCTAGATTTGTGGTGGCACTTTTAACCCCCGAATTTTTCACAAAATTTTTTATAACGCACCCCCGTAAAAAAAAAAACCTTTTTTTTTTTTGAAAAAATTTTTTTTTTTCCCCCCTTTTTTTTTTTTTAAAAAGGGTAACGGGGGGAAATTGGACCCCAAAAGTTGTTGTCCAATTTCCCCGTTTTACGTGATTTCCAATATTGGGGGGAAAACTACTGTTGGGTACATTTTGGGGCGGGGAAGGGAAGTAGTGACGTTTTGGTTGCACCCCTTTTGATGGGGGGTGGGGGGGGTTTTCATGTCGTTTTTGGAGAGCCCGATGCCCTTAAACAGGGGAAATCCCAAAAAGTGACCCCTTTTGGGGAAAATACCCCCAAAAGGAAAACCTTATCTAGATGTGTGGTGCCCCGCATAAGGGGCCCCAAGGGCTTCCCAAAAAGTTTATAATGTACATTTTTTAAAAAAAAAAATTTTTTTTTTTTGAAAAAAAAAAGGGAAAATTTTCCCCCCTATTTTTTTTTTTTCACAAGGGTAGCAGAAGAAATGGACAAATTCCCCCAAAACCCCCTTTGGGGCCCCAGAGTGGGGCTGACCCCCCATAGGGGGGAAATTAAACTACTTTTGGGGACGCATGGCCCCAAAACCCCCTTTTTGAGAAGGAAGGAGCACCTTTTAAAACTTTTTCAACCGGGGGAATTTGGGGTTTGGAATTGGGGAGATCGACGCCTTTTTCAATTTGGAGAGCCCTGATGTCCCAAAAACAGCTGAAAACCCCCCCAATTCTAACTCCAACCCCTAACCCCAACCCCCCCCAACCCCCCAAACCCCCAACCCTAACCAAAAACCTAACCCTAACACCCCCTAATCCCAACCCAACCCCCTAATCCAAATTTTTTGCCCAAAAACCCAAAACCCTAACTTTAGCCAAAAACCCCTAACCCAAAGGGGGAAAAAGGGAAATAAATACTTTTTTTTAATTTTTTTTTTTTTTCCTTTTTACAAGGGGGGGGAAAAGGGGGGGGTTTTATTTCCCCATTTATAGCGGTTTTTTTTGTTGGGGGAGCTGTCCGCTAAAAAAACGCTTTTTATTGAAAAAAAAATTTTTTTCATCTTTCCCTTTTGAGAGCTTAATTTTTGAAATTTTTGGCCCCAATTTTTATGGGGGTCTTTTTTTTTTGCGGGAGGGGGTTGCGTTTTTATTTGGGACCATTTTGAGCACGGGGCTTTTTTTTATCGTTTTTATTTCGATTTTTGGGGGTTTTTAAGGGGCAAAAATCAGCAATTTTTGGAAAATTTTTTTGGGGGAGGGTTTATTCCTTTTCCGGGTTTTGGTTAAAATTTTTAAAGCAGTTTTATTTTCGGGTTTTGTACGATTATGGCGATACCTCATTTATATTTTTTTCAAGTTTTGGGGTTTTTTTGAAAAAAAACAATTTTATATAAAAAAAAATTTTTTTTGCATCCCTTTTTTTTGCGAGCCCATAACTTTTTTAAAATTTTTGTGATGTTTTTTTTTTAGGGGCGTTTTTGCGGGACAAGGGGGACATTTTCAGCCGGTAACCCCCGTTTTTTTCGGTTTTTTTGATCGCGTGTTTTTCCACTTTTTGTTCGGGGTATGATGAAAAGAGCATTGATTTTTTGCCCTTTTTTTTTTTTTTTTTTTTTTTTTTTTTTAAGGGGGGTTTACTAAAGGGGTTAACTAGTGGGACAATTTTTTTGGGGGGGTCGTTACGGACGGGGCGATCCAAAAAATGTGTACTTTTATTGTTTTTTTTTTTTATTTACAGGAAGAAGTGAATTTTTTGGGGAAAAAATTTTTTTTTTTTTTTTTATTTTGGATTTTTTTTTTTAATTGTTTATTTTTACTTTTTTAACTTTTTTACTTTGTTCCAGGGTGGGCTTTTACAGAAAATTTTTTTCAAAATCGTGGTGGGGCAGTGGGCCCCAAAATTTTTGTAAAAACCCCGCGATCGCAAAAGGCATAGAGAGGCTTTCAGTCCCCCTCTCGGCAGGCACTGGGTTTGCCGCCTCCCCCCAGGCCCCCCGGGCCATTTGGGAAAAGGGTCCTTTTGGGGGGGGGAAAAAACCCTCGATCAGCCCCCGAAACACATCGCGCTGCTCTGAGGGTCCGGGGGGGGGGGCAGGGGGGCCCCCCCCTGCGCGATCCCCCCCTGTGCCCCCAGTACACCGGTTTTATGTTTGATCGGGGGTGTGAAGGGGTTTTTTGTGGGGGGCGGTCCGTGCCCCCCTCCTGATAAAGTCATGGGTGTCAGCTGTGATAATCAGCTGAAACCCGGCGGCGATTAGCTGCTTTTCCCCCCCAGGACCAGTTTATCGCCATGACGTTACTATCCCGCCCCCCGGCCCCTAGGGGCCCCCGGTCCATGGGGGGGTAGTACGTCCTGGCAGAAAGGGGTTTTTAAAAAAAAACCCCCGAAAACCCCTAAGGATGGGGGTTTGGGAAAAGGTGGGAGGATGAGGGTCACAAATTCCATCCCCCCTTTGGGGGCAGTCGCGAAATTTTGGGTTCCCAAAAAGGGGGGTGGGCAGGGTAAAATTTGTGAGGGGGAGTCAATGGGGGGGGGGCATCGCCCCCGGGGAGGTACCCAACGCTGTGGGGCAGTTTGTATAGCGGGGGGTGGGGGGATGCGGGGGAGGAAAAAAAAGACGCCTCTTGCAGGGGACAGCATTTCTTGGGCCCCGTTGGGGGTCTGAGCACATGGTTGATTTCATGCGGGGAGTGCCTGAGAAAGCCCGGGCCCCATCGCCCACTTCTCACCGTCTGTTTTTTGGGTTTTTCCCCCCCCTAGACCCCCCGCTAGGGGGAAAATTTTTAAAAAAACCTCATCACACCTTTTTAAACCGTGAGCGTAAATTTTGGGAGTCCCCCAAACCCCTTTTGAAAAACTTTGTTCTTCATTCCAAAACTGGACACTGCTGCGGGGTAGGGGTTTACAAAGCAGCTCTGTGCGTCGGGGGAGTGGAGAAAAGCTCTGCAACAAGAGGGAGCACAAGCAGGGGCCCCTTTTCACGGGGGAAGATGTTTTTGATTTGGTAGCTGAGGAGAGCGGCAAAAAAAGGCCCCAATTTTCAAAAAAAGGGGTTTGGGAAAATTTATGGGATTGCGTACCCTGAAAAACCCCTCAAACAAAGGGGGACCCCGGGAGCGTCCTTTCGGGGGCCTGGGGCGCCTCGTCACGCCTGAGAAGCAAAAATACACCTAAAGATAAAAAAAAAAAACTATTGGCCCGGAGAGATCCCCAAAAAACTTTGAAAGCCCCCAAACATGAAAGGCGGTTAGCAAGAAAAAAAAAATGCCCAAACACAAAATAGATGTTTTAAACTTTTTGGTTTTCCCCAAATTCCCCAGATAAAAAATTTTTGGAAAAGGGCATTACGGGGAATCAAAAAAAAAATTTTTAAAAGAAAAAAAATATACTAATTACAAAAACAGCTGGATCACACGACCCCTACCAGTAAATTAGTTTTTCTGGTGTAACAAAAAATTTAAAGCAGCCCCTGAAAAAAAGGAAAAAAGGCAAATGAACCCCAAAAACAGTGGCTGAACTTAAAAAGAGAGGAGCACGAAACCCCCCCCAAAGGGGCCCGGAGCCCCCAAGAAAAAGCATTCCAAAAAAACAAAAAAAAAAAAAAACAAAAAAATTAAATAAGCAATGGCTTATCTGTTGCAAAACCCCGCGGGGCGAAAAAAACAAGGCTAACCCCAAATGTACAGGGGAAACAAAAGATGAGCCAGAAAAATTGATCCCCGGGAACCGTGATGGGAGGGAAAAATCCCTATAAAAGACAGTCCTAAAAAACGGTTTCCCCAAACTTAAAAAATCTTATTGGATAGTTTGTACTGTTTGAACCACCCGAGGGAGGTTTTTCTCAAAATTTTTTTTTTTTAAAATTAAAAAAGCAAGACCAGTATGTTAAAAAGGGGGGAAAATTTTTTGCAGCGCCACCTTGTCTACCACCATAAGGCCGGGTCGTCGCGGAGGCAACTTTCCCCTAATTTTTGGGGGGCAGACTACATGTTTGCCCTTCAGTTTTTTCCCCATGGCTTTCCCCCTTAAAATTTTGGGTCTTTTTTTTAAAAACGGGGGACATGGCCATAGCTTAGCCAGTTTTGCTTTTGGGGGTGTGGCTTCCCCCGCTGCCAGTGTATTATCGGAGGTTCTTTAGGATGCAGGGGGGTTTTTAACAGCCCCCCGCCTGGATTTTCCTCCGAAAAAGAAAAACCGGTTTTATTTTCTAAAAAAAGAACGTAAAAGGTTTTTGGCCTTTTTGGGGCGGCCCGGGTTTTGGGTTTCATAACTGGTTGGCAAAGTTATCCTTTTCTCCTGTTTTTCATCTTTCTACCACCTGAAATTTTTTTTTTTTCCCTCGGCTAAAAACTCCAAAATGTGCTCAGAAGTGTTGTGTCCACAGACCAATAAAAAAGCTTTGTGTTATTTTTGGTTTTTTAAAAAAAAAACCCCGCGGTTCCCCTGCTGGGGTGTCGGGGAAAAAAATTAAAACCCCGCTAACCCAAAAAATTTAAAAATTCAAACATTCTTTTTTTAGGCCTCTGCCTCCCCCCCGCTTTACCCTGGGTTTCAACACACCCAGTTGCTTTTCCCAAGTGTTGGAGGGGACAGCTCAAAAAATCGCTGATGTTTTGGGGGGTTCAGAAAAACCTGCTTTCCCCCCGCGGGTTTTTCCGGGAAAAAAATTTAAAAAAAAAAGTTTTTTTACACATGTTGAATAAAACATTACATGTTAAAGTGGTTTTCTGCTACACATAGATAAGGGGGTTCACCCTTAGTTCTAAGTTTTAAAACAAGTAAAAAGTCCCTTTTAAAAAAACCCTAAAAATTATTAGCCCCTTTTTCCAAATCTGTAACAAAAAATTTTAAAACCCATTACTGCGGGGTATCCACTTTTTAAACTTTTTTTCTAAACCCCAAAAGGGCCCCACCTATCTTTAGGGTATGATGGTAAAAATTCTCATTTTCAAAATTTTTGAAAAAATCAAACTCACGCTTCCCCCAAATTTTCTTGAAAATTTGGGGAAATGCAAATTTGGGGAGAATTTTAAAACCTGGCAGTGGGGAGGTTACCTTTTCCCCCGGGGTTCTTGGCTTTTCATAAAAGCATACAAGAAAAAATTTTAAAAATCCATTGCTGTTAAAGGGGCGTGTTTAAACCTTTTAATATTTTTTCCCCAAAAAATTGATGTAGGACTAGTCCTTTTAACATTACTTTTTTTTTGTGTCTTTAAAAAAAAAATACATTTTTTTTAAAAAAATTTTAAAAAAACCCCCATATAAAAAGGGGGCCCACCAATGTAAACATGAAAATTTGGGAAAACAAAAATCATGCTTTCCCCTTTTAAACCCCAATAGTGCGTAGTCAAAAATAAAAAAATTTTATACCTGAAAGTGGGCTAAAAAAAGGGGAAACCCCTGATAGAAAAGGAAAATTGATATTATTATGGGGACGAATAGGGACACATGAACAATGTCGTTAATTTACTGTAGTTAAAAAAAAAAGGTTTGTTTGAACCCCCAATTTTTATTTTTTTACGGATGGAAGCGGCCCCCACAATTTTGTTTTTTTTTTTATTTGAAATAAATTTTATAAAAACCCCCAATTAGAGAAAAATTTTTCAAGGAAAAAGGCCGTGAGACCCCCCTAAGCAGAGAAAAAAAAAAAGCGGGTTTTTAAGGGGAAATTAAAAAATTGGGGGGGGAATCCCCCAACCCAAAATAAAAAAACCTGGGGACTACATTGAAAAACTGCACACAAACTTTTCACTATCTTGAAAGGCCCGTTTCTGTACTTTATACTGTTTGCAACCAATGTATTGTTTTACGGATGTAAGCACGTCACCTAATAGATTTGATTATTTTGAAATAAAATTTGTAGCGCAACAATTAGAGAAAAAATGTCAAGGATGGAAGTGAGACACGCTCAGCAGAGTACAAGCAGCGGTGGTTGAAGAAATAAACTGGAGCGGGTTTGGGCACCCAATAATGAAAACCTCAGTTTTACAGTGAAAACTGCACACAATGTTCAGTATCTGGAAAGGCCCGTTTGTGTATTCTTTATTGTTTGCCAACCAATTTTTTGGATAATGAGGGAAAAGCACGTCACATAATAGATTTAAATTTATTTTGAAAATAAGGTAGCACCCACCAATTAGAGAAAAATGTCAAAGATGAGACAGTGGACAGGGCTCGCAGATTTAACAAGCACGGTGGTTGAAGAATAACTGGAGCGGGATCGGGGCACTCCAAAAAATAAAAAACTCAGAAACATTAAAAACTGCACACAACTGTTCAGTATCTGTGAAAGGCCCGTTTTTTTGTACTTCTATTTTTTGAAAACCAATGTATTGTATAGGAGGGAAGCAGGGTCCCCCACTAAATAGTTTTTTTTTTTTAAATTAATGTAGCAGAAAATAATTTGAGAAAAATGTCAAGGATGAGGCAGTGAGACACGCTCAGCAGAATTTTCAAGCAAGCGGTGGGGGGAAGAAAATAACTGGAGCGGGTTTCCACCCCCTTAAGGGAAAACCTCAGAATACAGTGAAAACTGCACCAACTGTTCAGTATCTGTGAAAGGCCCGTTTGTGTACTTCTATATTGTTTGAAACCCAAATGTATTGTATACGGATGGAAGCACGTCACACATAGATTTTTTTTTTTAAATATAATGTAGCAGCAATAATTAGAGAAAAATGTCAAGGATGAGACAGTGAGAACCGCTCAGCAGAGTACAAGCAGCAGTGTTTGAAGAACTAACTGGAGCGTGATCTGCACTAAAAAAAAAAAAAAACCTCACAGACTGAGTGAACACTCCCACACAACTGTTCACTATCTCTGAAAGCCTCCTTTGTGGGCTTCTATACTTTTTTACAACCAATGTATTGTATTCGGATGGAAGCACGTCACACTAATAGATTTGTTTTTTAAAAAAGAGAATGTAGCACCACCAATTATAAAAAAAATGTCAAGGATGAGTGTTATGTTTCGGTAGCTGAGGAGAGCAGGCAAAAAGGCAATACACCAGAGCAGTTGGAATCTATGAGATTGCAGTACCTGACTAACCACCACAACCAGAGGCAGCGTGGAGCGTTCCTACGTTGGTCCCAAAGATGCCTCGTCACAGCCTGAGAAACTAACTACCCTAAAGACAGAACAGGAAAGCTATCTGCCCCGGAGCAGAACCCCAAAGATAATAGAAAGCCCCCAAACATGTAATGGCGTTAAAGAGAATACTGACACAGACACAAATGTTGATCAAACGTTGGTGCCAAAATTCCTAGATAGAAAAGGATAGGAAGGGCACTTACTGCAATCGAAAAAAACACTGAAAAAAAAACAACTTTTCAATTACAAAAACGCTGAGATCACACGACCTTACCAGAAATTAGTTCTCTGGTGTAACAAAAAATTAACAGCGCCACTGAAAAACTGGAAAAGGCAAAATGAACAAAAACAGTGGCTGAACTAACTGAGAGGGCACGAGCCCCCAAGGGGACCGGCAGGGCCCCCCAGAGTGCATTACAAAATGCAAAAAACAAGCAAAAAAATAAAATAAGACATGTCTTATCTGTTAGCCAAAAAATCAGGCACGAAAAAAGCCAAGTAAAAGTGTACAGGGAATCAAAAATGAGACCAAAAAACAATTGATCACCGGCAACCGTGATGGGAGGGAACCTCCCTTATATAAAAACCAGTCCAAACAACGGTTTTTCCCAAACTTCACAATCTTCATTGGTAGTTCTGTCTGTTTGTTAACCACAAGAGGGGGATTGTTCTCAGAATTCATTTTTAGCACATTTTACAACAGCAAGACCAGTATGTTACAAATGTGGGGGGAAGTTTTGTGGCAGCGCCCCCAATGTCTACACCATCCAAGACGGCTCCAGTCCAGGAGGCAACGTTTCCGTAAGTGGTGAAGATACATGTCTTGCCCTCTCAGTGTTTTCCCAGATGCTCTTCCCCATTCAAGTTTTGGGTCTGTAAGGGATACTGGCCTAGCTTAGCCAGTTTGCATTTGGAAACTATCTAAATAAAAAAGGATAGGAAGGGTACTTCTGCAATTCGAAACCCTGAAAACAAACTCTACTAATTTAAAAATCCCCCCCTGAGATCCACGACCTTACCACCTAAATTGTTCTCTGGTGTAAAAAAATCAAAACAGCAGCCACGAAAAAACGGGGAAAAAGCAAAAGAACAA
The DNA here is from genome assembly GCA_033576555.1 of Oophaga sylvatica. NCBI lineage: Eukaryota > Metazoa > Chordata > Amphibia > Anura > Dendrobatidae > Oophaga > Oophaga sylvatica. Next base: position 15,995 of record JARQOD010010054.1, on the reverse strand, counting down.
AACTCGTGGCTGAACTAAACTGAGGGGCAAAGCCCCCGAGGGGACCTGAAGGCCCCAAAGAAGGCAGTACAAATGCAAAAATAAAGCATAAACACAAAAGAAGAAAATGTCTTATCTGTAAGCAGGAGATGCAGAAAACGACAAGCGGTACAAGGGAAACTAGAATGAAGGATTCAGACCAGAAAAAATTGATCACCGCCAACCCGATGGGAAAAGCTCCCTTATATAAGCCCAAAGTCATTTAAACACTGATTCCCAGTCCTCACAATTTCTACTGCACCGCTTGGTAACAACCAGAGGGAGCCTCTGCTCAAAAACTACTAAAAACCATTCACAACAGTACCCCCCCCCTGGGAGGGGTCCCCAACCCCATTTGAGCACCAGGTCGGTCAGGATGAGTTCTATAAATACGCACGGATAAGTCCCCTTTGCATGGATGTCCGAAGCAAACACCCAAGAATTGTTTCTGACCATAACCCCATTTAACCAATACTGGAGTTTCCGTTTTAAAAAAACAAAGAATCCAATATTTTTCTCAACCACTTACTCCAGATTGCCCTCAACAAAACAGGGTCAGGGGCACAGCAGCGGGGAACCACTGGCTCAAAAAAACCTCTTCAAACAAGGACTTGTGGAAAACGTTATGGATCTTAAATGTCCCTGGAAGAAGCAAACGAAAAAAAAACAGGATTAATAATTCCATGATTTATAAGGTCCAATGAACCTAGGCTTAAATTTAGGAGATGCTACTCTCATAGGGAATATTTTTGGGGGCAACAAGTCAAGTCCCCATTTAAACCGAGGACATCGTCTATGCCGGTTAGCAAACCGTGGGCCTTTCCTGAAGAGGGACAAACCTCTCCATTACCCCGGTCCCAAATCTGTTGCTACGCTCCACAAACAGAAATCAACACGGAAGACAGAAAACCTCCGTTGTCCTGAAGAAAATCGAGGGTGAAAACCCAGAATTACAGAAAAAAAAGGAGACATCAAAGTGGGGGAGAGCTAGCCCTTATTATTTTGAGCAAATTTAGCCAAAAGGCAAAAAAGAGACCCGTCATCTGATCAGCAGACACAAAGATCTTAGATAAGTTTTCCAAGTTGGTTTGTTCTCTCAGTTTGAACCATTGGTTGAGGATGAAATCCGAGGAGAAAGACATTTTAACACCCAGTTTAAACAAAAAGTCCTCCAAAATCTGGAAACAAATGGCTCCTTGTCAGACACAATTTTCTCGGAATGCCGTGGGAAACGAACCCGTGCTTAAAAGGAAAAAAACGGCACCAATTCAGAGGGGAAGGCAACTTAGGTAATGGCACAAGATGTATCATTTTGGAAAATCTATCACCCCAAAAATTCCCGGGGGTCATTCTCGAGCCCCCCCAAAAAGGAAGGGTTGGAAATGAAATCTTTGAGTAAAGGGCCATGGTCTCTTGGGCACAGGCAAGGCTCAACAAACCACTAGAAAACGAGAGCAAGGCTTGGAGCGGAGCAAGTCCCGCAGGACGGACAAATTCCCTGACATCCGGAAAAGGTTTGGCCACAAAAGGACCGCTAACCAAGTCTCTGGTTCCAAAATTTCCGGGATGCCCAGCCCTGCGGAACAATGAATCTCAGCATCCACTCTTTTTCCATTGGTCCGGGACAAACAATTTTCCAACAGGGCAAGCGCTGGGCCTATCCTCCTGACACCCCTCCGAGCAAGTTTTCAAATTGGGCGAGATGGGAAAGAACTCCCCTCTTTAAAATTTAAAAGAAGGATCAAGATAACTCAGGAGAGTCGCAAAAAACTCCTCGAGAGGGTCCCCTTAACATTCTTAGTGCCAGGAAGAAAGGAAAACCACAAAATTTAAAAGTGTGGGGAAAAACAAGGCCCACCTGGTGTCTAAGGATTGGTCGCTTGGCAGATTCCAGATAGCCAGTTTTTTGGTCCTAAGGAACCACCACTGATGTTTGGCCCCTCCAGCCAATGTCTCCACTCTTCAAAAAGCCCACTTCTTGGCCAACAATCCCGATTCCCACGTCATAATTACGTTCAGTAGGAGAAAAATTTCGAGAGAAAAAGCACAAGGGTACTTTTAGAGGTCTCTGGATCTTTTTGGGACAAAACGGCACCTGCCCAATTTCAAGGCATCAACCTCACCTGAAATGGCAGAGAAACATCAGGCTGCCTTTGAAAGGAGCAGAAGTGAATCTCTGCTTAAGTTCCTGAAATGCAGAGCTGCCAGGTGGCCAATTAAACACATCAACCCTTTTGGTCAAAATCAGTTAAGGGTTTTTAACAATAACCGAGAAATTACCAATAAAATTTACGATAAAAATTGGCAAAACCCAAAAATCTCTGAAGAGCCTTTAATGAGTAGGTTTGGACCCAACACGATGGCCTGAACTTGACCGGGTCCATTTCAATAACAGATGGGACAAAATGAATCCCAGAAATGGATCCTCTGTACGCCAAAAAGACACTTTGATCCCTTCCCATTACAGAGCATTCTCTTCAAAATCTGGAATACAGTTCGAAAGTTTCACATGGAGTCCAGTCATTAAAAAAAAAACAAGTATATCCAAATAAACAATCAGAAATTTTATCCAAAAATCCCGAAAAATTCATTCATGAAGGACTGGAAGACGGAAGGCTTAGGTAGCCCAAAGGGCATTAAATTGGTACTCAAATGCCCTTCCCGGGGTATTGAATGCGTTTTCCCATTATCAACGTGCTTTAATGCGAAAAAAGGTTATAAGCCCCCCTGAGGTCAAGCTTGGAAAACCCAAAAGTAGCGTTTTTCAAACCCTGGAAAAACAGGTCAGAAACCCAAGGGTAAACGGGTATTGATATTTCACAGTAATTTTGTTCAAGAGTGGGTAATAATTTCCGGCCTTAATGAAACCAATCTTTTTTGGTCCCCCCAAAGGAAAAAAACCGGCACCTAAGGGTGAGAGGTTGGTTGATTTTTTGGCCCTTTCCAATGATTCCTTGATATAAGACCCCAATTGCGTCATGTTCAGGTAAGACAAGTTAAAAAGGCGCCTTTTTGGGAATTTATTCCCGGCATTTTAAATTCAATAGCGCAGTCATAGCTCCTTGGGGGCAAGGATGCGATTTACTTTCGCTAAAACACATCAGAAAATCAAACAAAAAGTTCAGGAACATCCTGACTGGGGGAGGGGGAGGAAAAGGAAAAAACTTTTTTAAACATTCAGCCCCCTGGTTACAGACACAGATTTCCAATCCAAAAACAGGATTATGAGACTGTAACCAGGGAAACCCAGCCGTAATGTCATGAGATTATATAGAAACCAAAAATTTGCAGAAATCCTGGTGATCAGGTTCAACCCTCATTATCACCTGGAGTAGAAAACTGGGGTTTATTCTCAGCCAAAGGGGTAGAATCGATCCCGTAGGGGAATAGGGCTTTTTGTAGGGGTATTTAAAGGGAAAAACCCCCAACGTTTGCAAAATTTATAATCCATCAGGGTTAATAGGTGCTCCAGAATCAACCCCAAAGCTGAGCGAAAATGAGGACAGAGAGCATATCCCGATTTAAAAGTTAATAAAAACTTTGTCTGAAAAAACACCCAAGAAAATGAGCGTGCAAAACGTCTTCCCCGCTTAGGGCAGCTGAAATGCATGAGAGGCTTCACCACGTAGGAAACTTTAAACCCATTGCGCTTTCGAAACTCATGACGCTGTGCCCCAGGAACCACTTATACACTGAGGGAGAAGCTGGTTCACAAGCAACCCCCTTCCAGCATACTTTCCGCTACGCAAACGTCTGTCAATTTGAATCGCTAATGCATAGAATTTATTGAGACCAGAGGGCCCGGGAATCCCACCTAACATCCTTTACATTATCTGACAGACCCTTCCGGGAAAAAGGGCCGCCAAAGCGTGTCATTCCCCTTTGGTCAGGGCTGCCCACCTACGGAATCCGCAGTTATAACTCAGCGTCTCAAGCCCTGATTTAAAGCCAACAAGGTTTTTTTGCTTGAAACAGTGAATTAGGCTTTTTCGTACAATAACCCCAAGCCTGAAAAAACGCCCTCAACATCACTCAAAACGGATCCCCCCCGGGATCAGGGAAAAAGCCCAATCCTGGAGGACGCCGCGCAGGAGAGAGATGGTAAATTTGAACCTGCTGCGCTGCGTTTTTGGGACTTAGATTTTAAGGCAAAAAAACAATTTAAATTATTTTTGAAAAATTTTGAAACTTAGCTCGATCCCCAAAAAAACAAATTGGAAAGGGGATCCCCAGGTTCCACAAACCCGGCAACCTAGCAAAATTTTGCGCAATACTCTTTAAACCTCGTGGCAAGCTGTTTTCCACACGGCCAGAACAACCGTGCAAACTCCATTGGGAGGGAAAAAATCCTTTCCCCCGACCCAGAGATAAAAGGGAAAAAAAAAAAAAAAAAAAAGCAACAACAGAAAAATATCTTGACAACTCGGGCAAAATTTTTTTTCTTTCCCACAATTTTTTCCCTTCTGTGAGTACCATACAATTTTCAATTTTTTAGGCCGGTGATACTGTTAGTTTCGGTTGCTGAGGAGAAGCAGGCAAAAGGAAATTACACCAGAGCGGGGAATCTATGAGATTGCAAATACCCTGACTAACCCCACAACTAGAGGCAGCCGTGGAGCGTTCCTACGTTGGTCCTAGACGCCTCGTCCAGCCTGAGAAACAACTACACCTAAATAAAAAAATTAAACTCCGGCACACTAAAAAAGATAATATAACAATGTTTATTGAACCAGTTCGTGATCACAATAATTTTTACTTTCTTCTGAAAAAAAGGGTATCCAGCAAATAAAAATAATCAAGTTTCGGCCGGCTGGCCTTTTTCAAGAACAATTGTCTGTAACTAGAAGACATAAAAAAATAATTCAAAACTGAGTATAACCTTTAATACAAATAATAAATGATAAAAACAAATGGAAAGAGGTCAGAAGAAAAAAAGGCAAAAAAAAGGAAAAAAAACCATCACCGCATATAAGTGGTATATAAAAAATGTAATCCTATTCTCAGACAAGAAAAAAAAACGGAAAAGAAACAAGCTTCTGCAAGAGTATAGAACCAGTGAAGAAAAATGGCCCAATTCAAAATATCAGCATGTTAGCTCATGAAAAAATGAAAATATACAGAAAAGAAACTAAATACCCTATTTGGGAAAGGGGGCATTTTTTTGGAAAAATATTAAGGCTCTGGAAAACCCCCCTGGTGTAAACCCCTCAGTCATGGTAAACAACGTTGTTTTTCATATACATATAATTCAATGTTGTGAAAAAATATTTTAAATGAGAATAGTGTATTAATGGTCAAGAAGTGTTTTAAATTGACCCGGAGTGTGACCAAAAAAGAAACAAAAAAAGAAAAAAAAAAATAGGAAGGGAAGCAGGAAAAAAAATAAATCATACATTACTATCAGAATATTTCTGTTGCCGTCTTTAGTGGAACATCACATAGTAGTGTAAGAGATGTGTAAGCCCAACAAGTTTTAAAAAAAAAATAGATCGCAGGGGGGGGCACTGTAGCTATAAGCCTCGGAAAGAAATCAGAGAAGACGAAAAATATAAGAGCGAACCGGAGAAGTCATTATAAAGTCCGGGTAAAAACACCCACGGTGGGGAGAGTTCCGGTATGTGTGGCGTGTTCCCGATGCGCAGTTTGTAAAATGACCGCTCTCGCGGCTCTTATAGTGCCCCCGGGGTTTGTACCGCCTTACCACTTCCGGGTCGTGGCCCAAAGGTGAAGGAAGAAGTGGCAGGCGCTAGATAAAGCTAGCCGAGTGAATCCGAAGTGCGATGGGAAAACCCAGTGGCATGCGTCTCCGATTTACCATGAGTGAAAAATTATCTGGATCCGTGCTGGCTTGTTTGCATGAAGGAGAAAGTAGAACAAAAGAAAAAAAGTTGACGGTAGTCACATAGTGAGAGATTATTAAGGGGAAATTAAAAAGTAAACCATTAAAATAATATTTGGTCACAATTCAGCGGATAAAATTGAAAAGAAAAAAAGGAAGAAAACAACGTATGCGTAAATGTTATGATAATAATATAATGTAATAAGGATTATAAAAATTTAACAGGAGACACAGACCCAGAGGTATGGGGTAAGAAAAGAAAAGTTCAGAATATCATAATCCTATTTAGACCCAGGGGAGAAAAAGGGTCTGCGGTATGGATCAAATGACTCACGATCTTTTAAGAGTTTTAACCTATTGCCACCTCTTCTATTTAAGGAAAAATGGTCAATTATCTGGAATTTTGATTGAGAAATGTTGTGTCTATTCCCACTGAAAGAGCTGGAATGGAAGGTGAATCGTCCACAGCGTTAGTAGACTTATGCTGTGAGAGCGGTCAGGATATGTTGTGTGGCTCGCCAACATATCCGAACCGCAGGACATTAATTGATAGACCACATGGTAGAATCACATGTAAAAAAGCCCTTGATGGGGAATCTGCGGCCTGAACGTGGGTGGGTGAAGGAGTCACTTTACTCACATTAGGCCGAAGACAATTAAGACATGGGGGAAAATGCCATTAGGGAGTAGAAAGGAATTTTGGGTCAAGCTTTGCTCAGTGGTCCTATATCCCCTCTAATAAATTTATTTTGAATTCGAGCTCCCTTGTTACAAACCATTGGCTTATTCCTGAATTCGGAATTGGGGATGCACACGTAAAGATACCCCAATGTTTGAAAAGGATTGGTTTGATCCCATAATTGAATGGGGAAATGTTTGACAAATGGCAGCGGGGGGTCATAGATCCTGTCAATGCAGTAGTGTCACATTATGTGAGTCTAGAACCGAGCTGGGGTAACCCCTATTCTGAATTTAGATTCATCTCCGATGTCGGGGTTTTTGTCCCGATTGTGTGGATCAGTGACATTCTATCAATCCTCTGTTGGATTTAGGTAAGGCCCTCTTAATGTGAGAGGGGTTGACAGCTAGAATTTGCAACAGACTATTTTTGTTGTCGGTTTCAAAATAAGTCAGAAAACGAAATTACCACCCTCTTGTATAGTAATTTTGTATCAAGAAAACTTACAGTTGTTACTATATTGGTGGAAAAAGTAAGTCCTGTTACATAAGAATTCAAATCATTAAAAATGAAGAAGTGTCTCAACATCCCCTGTCCAAATGAAAAAATATCGTCTATAAAACGTTTCCAATAAATGACGAAAATTTAGTATAATAGGGTGTGATTACGGGGTGGTTTCAAATGCCCCATAAAAATGTTGCATACGGGGGTGCCATATTAAGCCCATAGCAGTCCCTCTTTTTTTATGAAGTATTGACTCCAAATAAAAAAATTTTTAGTTATATCGGGTAAAAAAATTCTACAGAAACTAATCTGATCGTTGAAAATTCGCATGGTCTGAGAGAAATTTAATGACAGACCCTATACCCTCCTGAGTCGAATGCTCGTATACAAGCTTTTTAACATCCATAGTGACTAATAGACGTTTGGGGGTAAATACCAAGATTTCAAAGAGGTGAGAAAAATCTGTGGTATACTTATGAAGATGGAATTTTTCGGTACCAGGGGGGAGAATTTTCTCCAGTGTTATTGTAAGGAGACAAATTGGTCTGTCGAGGCGAAAAATAGGTCTACGGGAGGTTTAGTTAAATTCTTGTGGATCTTGGGGTGTATAAAACCCGGGATGACGGGTGCATATTAATTAAGAATTCTCCCAGCTTATTGTCAATTGTCCCCAAAACTTATGTGGTCTACCATTTCTTGAATAGAACGAGCAATATAAAAAGTTGGGTTTTTAGGTACAGGTAAATATGTTTCGGGTCGTTAAATTTGTGATTAATCTCATTTTATAGTAGGACCGATTGTACTCGATCGCACCCCCCTTTGTCCGCTGGTTTTATAATGAGTTCTTTTTTGACTGAAAAGAGGTAGGGATCTGTGTTCCTCATAGTGGGTTTTTTAAAATATGCATCGGGGACCTGAGAAATAGAATCTAAGACCGTTTTTACTTCGCTACGAACAATGTCGACATAAGTCCCCCCGGGTGATATATTTGAGGTGGTTGATAATACTGGGTTTTCGAGGCCCAATGAACGTAATGAAAATTGGGGTATTCATAGGAGTCACTGGTTTATCATTCAATGGTAAATTAGAAAAAAATGAGCTTTAATCTAAGAGACCTGAAAAAGGGACAATTCTTGGTCGAGAAGAAAAGTATTAAACGTGGTACCGGACAGAATGTTAGCCCCTTTTGTAATACTCATCTCGGAGGGCGAAAGGCATGTGAAGAGATATTTAGACAATTTTGGGTGGTTGTTGTACCTGTGACCGGTCGTCATCCTGAACTGATCGGTGCCAATCCGCTTGCCGCGCTCCTCCGCGTCTTCCCCTGATGGTCGATATTGGCGCTGTTCTAAAAAAGACGCCGTGTGGAGCCAAAATCGCTTCCGAACTGGTGGAGGCAGGACTGTAACCCGTCTTGGAAACGTCGGTTTCTTTTTAGTTTCCAGTATTGTTGCCATCGATATACTGGTTATTTTATGTCTTCGGTGTCACGAAGAAATTTGTTTTTCTTTTTACTCTCCAAGTTACCTTGAGTTCAGCTATGTTTTGTCAAGTTTCTCCTTGAGTTTTTGAAGGTCCGATGAATGGTATTCACCAATTGTTGTTCGTAGTAGCAATACGGTTTTTCAGGTCAATTATCTCCTTCTGTAAAAATAAAAGGGTTAGTAAATGAGGTCCAAGAGCACTTGTCAAGCGGATTCAAACTTCATACAAAAAAACTGGGTTGTCTGAAAATAATGTGGGTTGAGGGGAACCCCAGCCCCCTTGGGAATGCGTTGCACTCGATGATATCAGCAAGGGTAATGCAATGAAGGTCCAATGATGTTAGTTTCCGTAGATCTTTTTCAAAATCTCTGGTTCGTAGTTCCTAGAAGGTGTGTGAGAAAAGTCCCAGGTGTGGAAAATTTAGAGATTATGGATGCAACCTCTTGGATTTTTAAAATAAGTATTGGAGACATCTGTAGGTCAGGAGCAATCAACCCAAAAAAATGGCAATAGAGAACGTATAGGGGGTGCTCATGGTACTCAAGGAGTTAGGGGGCCAGGAGAAAAAAGAGCAATACCAAATAAAATTAACTCCGGCACACAAAAAAAAATATAAATTAACAATGTTTATTGAACCCCGTTCGTGATCACAATAATTTTGACTTTCTTCTGACAAAAAGGGTATCCAGAAAATAAAAATAATCAACTTTTCGGCCGGTGGCCTTTATCAAGAACAATTGTCTGTAACTAGAAAAACATAAAAAACATAATTCAAAACAGAGTAATAACCTTTAATACAGTAATAAATGATAATACAGGAAAGAGGTCAGAAGAAAAAAAGGCAAAAAAAAGAAGAAAAAACATCACCGCATATAAGTGGTATATAAGAAAGTAATCCTATTTTCAGACAAGAAAAAAAACGGAAAAAGAAAAAGCTTTGCAAGAGTATAGAACCAGTTTAAGAAAAAATGGCCCATAATTCAAAATATCAGCATTGTTTTTTTCATGAGAAAATGAAAATTTACAGAAAAACTAAATTCCTTTATGAGGAAAGGGGGCATTTTTTGGAAAAATATAAGGCTCTGAGGAAAACCCCCTGAGTGTAAACCCCTCAGTCATGGTTAAACAACGTTGTATTTCATATAAATATAATTCAATGTTGTGTAAAAAATATTTTAAATGAGAATAGATCGTATTAATGGTCAAGAAGTTTTTTTAATAGACCCGGGGTGTGAAAAAAAAGAAAAAACGAAAATAAAAAATAGGAGAAAGCAGGAAAAAAATAAATAACTTATATTTAGAATATGTTCGTTGCCGTCGCTAGTGGACATCACATGTAGCTGTAAGAGTGTGATAAGCCCAACAGTATTATACAAAAAATAGATCGCGGAGGGGAGGGCCCGTAGCTCATAAGCTCGGGAACGAAATCAGAGAAGACGCTAAATACCTCAGGGGAACCGGAGAAGTCATATAAAGTCCGGGTTTAAAACACCCCGGTGGGGAGAGTTCCGGTTGTAGGGGGGCGTGTCCCGATGAGCAGATGTAAATGACCGCTCTCGCGGCTTTATATAGGGTCCCGGCGTGTACCCTTCCCCTTCCGGGTGTGGCTCCAAGGTGAAGGAAGAAGTTCGCAGGGCTAGATCAAGCTAGCGAGTGAATCCGAAGTGCGATGAGGAACCCACAGTGCGCATGGTCTCCGATTACCATGAGTGAAAATTATTCAGGATCCGTGCTGGCTTGCGCATGAAGGAGGGAAAATAGAACAAAAGAAGAAAAGTTGAGCGGTATCCATAGTGAGAGATTATTAGGGGGAAAAAATTAAGTAAAAACCCTTAAAATAATATTCTGGTCACCCTTCAGCGGATAAAAATATGAGAGAAAAAAAAGGAAGAAACACAACGTATGCGTAAATGTTAGATAATAATACTAATGATAATTTATAATAATAATAATCAGGAGACACAGACCCTTTAAGAGGGCTTACCAAATCCCACATTGTAGGATTGATAGAATTGTCAGATCACACAATGGGACACCGACATGGGGAGATGAATTTTTTAAATTTCAGAATAGGGGTTACCCCGCTGGGTTCTGGACTCACATAATGTGACACGTATGCTTTGCAGGATCTATGGCTCCCCTCGACCCCATTTGTAAAGAAATTTCACCAATTCAATTATGGGATCAACCAGATCCTTTTCAAACTTTGGGGTATCTTACGTAGTGCTAAAAAACCCCGATTCCTAAATTTCAGGAAATAAGCCAATGGTTTGTAAACAAGGGAGTGAATATCAAAAATCATTTAGTGAGAGCGGATATAGGACCACTGAGCAAAGGAAAACCCAAAGTTCCTTTTAACTCCAAGTAAGGGCACTTTCCATGTCTTAATTGTCTTCAGTGCTCTAATGTGAGAAAAGGTGACTCCTTCACCCCCCCACGTTCAGGCCGCAGATTCCCCATCAAGGGCTTTTTTACATGTGATTTACTCATGGGGTCTATCTAATTAAAGTGCCGTGCGGTTCGGATATGTTGGCGGACCACACAACTACCTTTGACCGCATCTCACAGCATAAGTCTCATACGCTGTGGACGTATTCACCTTCCATTCCAGCTCATTCAGTGAGAATGACAAACATTTCTAACTCAAATTCAGATAATTGACCATGTTCCTTTAAATAGAAGAGGTGGCAATGGTTAAACTCTAAAAGATCGTGGTCATTTTGGATCCATACTTGCAGACCCTTTCTCCCCGGGTTAAAAGAGATTATGAATATTCATGAATTTTTTCTTTTCTTACCCCTATACCTTGGGTTCTGTGTCTCCTGTATTATTATTATTATCTTTATTTCATTAGTATTTTTCATAACTTTACGCCCATAGGGTTGTGTTTCTTCCTTTTTTTTCTCTCATTTTTTTATCCGCTGAATTGTGACCGAATATTATTTTAAATGGTTTACTTATTTTTTTCCCCTTTAAATTAATTTTCACTATGTGCTACCGCTCAACTTTTCTTCTTTTTTCTATTTTCTCCTTCCCTGCAGAAGCCAGCAGGATCCAGATAATTTTTACTCATGGTAAATCGGAGAAGCATGCCCCACTGTGGGTTCCTCATCGCACTTCGGATTCAATCGGCTAGCTTGATCTAGCGCCGCGCACTTTTCCTTCACCTTTGGAGCCACGACCGGAAGTGGTAGGCGGTACCGCCGGGACACTATATAGAGCCGCGAGAGCGGTCATTTTTACATCTGCTGCATCGGGAAAACGCCCCCCCCTACATACCGGAAACTCTCCTCACGTGGGTGTTTTACACCGGGACTTTTTTATGACTTCTCCGGTTCGCTCCCGAGGTTTTTAGCGTCTTCCTGATTTCTGTTCCCGAGGCCCCTTTTGAGCTACAGTGCCTCCCCTCCTGCGATCTATTTTTGTATAATAACGTGTTGGGCTTATCACATCTCTTACAGTGCTATGTGATGTTCCATAGCAGACGGCAACAGAACATATTCTGTGTAATGTATGAATTTATTTTTTTTCCTGCTTTTCTTCCTATTTTTTTTTTCTGTTTTGTTTTTTTTTTGGTCCCCACTCCGGGTCTATTTTAAACCCTTCTTGACTTTAGATACGATCTTTTCCATTTTAAAAAAAAAATTTTTTCACAACATTGATTATATGTTTTATGAATTTACAACGTTGTTTACCATGATGGGGGTTTACACTCAGCGGGTTTTTCTCGAGCCTTAATATTTTTCCAAAAACTGCCCCCCCCTTTCCTATTAGGGTAAATTTTGTTTCTTTCTGTATTTTTCATTTTTCTCTGAGCTACATGCTGATATTTTGAATTATGGGCCATTTTTTTCTTACACGGGGTTCTATACTCTTGAGAAGCTTTTTTTTTTTTCCCTTTTTTTTTGTACTGAGAATAGGATTACATTTCTTATATACCACTTAAGCGGTGATGGTTTTTTTTTTCCTTTTTTTTGCCTTTTTTTTTTTCTGACCTCTTTCCAGTTGTATTATCATTTATTACTTATTAAAGGTTATTACTTGTTTTGAATTATGTTTTTTTTGTCTTTAGTTACAGACAATTGTTTTGAAAAGGCAGCCGGCCGAAAACAGTTGGGTTTTTTTCTTGTCTGGATCCTTTTTGTCAGAAGAAAGTCAAAATTATTGTTTATGCCGAACTGGTTCAATAAACATTGTTTATTTTATTACTTTTTTAGTGTGCCGGAGTTATAATTTTATTTGGTATTGCTCTTTTTTTCCCCGGCACCTAACTCCTTGAGTCCAGTGAGCACCCCTTTCGTTCAACTACACCTAAAGACAGAAAAAAGGAAAGCTATCTGCCCCGGGGCAGAACCCAAAGATAATAGAAAGCCCCAAACATGTAATGGCAGTTTAGAAAGAGGAAATTTCTGACACAGAAAGAAAATAGTATGAGCAAACGCTGGGGCCCAAACTATCTAAATAGAAAGGATAGGAAGGGTACTTCTGCAATCTCAGAAAAACCCCGAAAAAAACCCAACTCTACTAATTTCAAATCACCTGAGATCACACGACCTTCCACCTAAAAATTTGTTCTCTGTGTAACAAAATCCAAAAAGCAGCCACTGAAAAAACTGGAAAAAGCAAAAGAAAAACTCAGTGGCTGAACTAAACTAAAAGGGCAAAGCCCCAGAGGGGACCCTGAAGGCCCCAAAGAAGTGCAGTACAAAATGCAAAAATAAAGCACAAACACAAAAGAAAAATGTCTTATCTGTAAGCAGGAGATGCAGAAAGACACAGAGGCTAAAAAGGGGGAAAAGGAAAAAAGGATTTAGACCAGAAAATTGATCCCCCAACCCCAGGGAAAAAAACTCCCCTTTTAAAAGACCATCATAAACCGACATCCTCACAACTTCACTACACCGCTTGTAACCAAAGGGACCTCTGCTCAAAAATCTCAAACCTTCAAAACGATGAGGGGTGAACACGCCGCAAATTTACAAGCAGCAGGGGTTGAAGAACAATGGAGCTGATCCACCCAAAAAAAAATAAGATACAGTAACATTCAAAAATTTCACATCGTAAAGGCTCTTTATGTAATTCTATGTGTTTGAACCATGTATTGGATACGGATGGAAACGTCACACTATAATTTCTTGAAGGAGCACAGATTCATAAAAAAAAAAAAAGGGGTCTTTGAGTAACTGCAGATCCTACAAACAGCTTGGAGCGACAAACAGCACGTACCTGCACTCACAACCCCCCTTGGAGCGTTTAAAAAAACATGAAGGCAAAAGGAAGCTTTACAAGCGGTTTGGAAAAAACCCCCTAAGCACAGTACACAAATGCAATCTCTAACCCCCCAAAGGGGCAGCACAGCACGTTCTGCCCCAAAAGAATTACACAAGTGACCTAAAATGGGGCGGGCCTTTTAGTGCATTTGACTCATTTCGCATCCAACCCCGCAGCCTTAGTTAACATGACCGCAGCAGACGGGATGTGCCCACCTTCTTGGTTCCCTCATTGGTCTAAAACACATTGCCTCTAAAGATTATGGGAATTTTCCATTCCGGTATACGATTTTTTGGAAAAAACGGAACTATATGGGGAATTTTCCGATACGCAAATTTCCCGTCCCCGATATTCGGTAGGAATGCTCAATCTACGGTGACATTGTAACGGGGGCCTCTTATATGTGCGTGTAAAGGAATATATCACCGGTGAAAATTGTACACAACCCCGTATATAGTGCCAGTCCATAATACGAATTTTTGGTGACTTTTTAAAAGAAATTTTTTAATTACACCAAAAAAAGAGAAAAAAACAGTGCCTTGGAGTCCATGGATGTGGGCAAGGAAACGTGAATCAGCACGTGTAAAATAAAAAAAAAAAAAATTCTCCATTTTTTTATCCAAAAAATTGATTTTTTAAAAGGAATCATGTAAAAAATTTCCGAATAGTGTAGCAAAGCTACCATTTAAACACAAACGGTTTTTTTTAAAGAAAATTTTAAGGAAAAAAATTTTTTACACAAATCCCAGGAAAATTTGCACACATCATGTGCAAAAAATTTTAAAATGGGGGACAAAACAATTAAAAAAATAAAAAAAAAAACAAAAAAAATGTGAAAAACAGCAATATAAAAAATCAAAAAGCATTATAATGGTTGTAATTTAAAAAAGGGGAATTTAATCTCTGTGCATTAAAACCGGGGAAAAAAGGGTTCCCCTTTTTAAAATCCAAAAATTTTCCTTTTTCCAAGTTTTTGAATTCTCCACTCCCGGGGGGGCCTAAAAATTTCAATCGATGCATTTAAAGAAGCGTTTCCCTTTGGGGAGGGGTAAAAGTTTGGAAGAAAGGAAAACTGGGTTAGTTTTATTAGTAAAAATTTTTTCAAGGGGGTGATTTGATATCCCATTTTAGATTTCTGTAGTACATCCCAATTGTAATTTGCGATTGTAATCAATCAAATAAATCAATTCTTGATTACTTGATATATTTTTAAATTTTTTTAATGTTGAATAAACTATTAGAAAAACTTTGGGACCCCAGAATGTGCACATGTTTACATCTAAAATTCCCACAATGATAAAAGCCAAAATATGCAACCAATAAAGGATTTATTGGATTAAAAAAATGGGAAAAAAATTTTAAAAACCCCGGTCATGGCTTTTTTAGGAAAAGGGGAAGAGGGGAAAAAATTTTGGAAAATCCTCATCCTCATATAAAACGGTGATCTTTGTTAATTGATTTTTTTACCAAACTGAGGGGTAAACGGTGGATAAAACCAGCTTAAGATTAAAAATTCTCGAAGAAACTTCTCCCCAATTTTTTAAAAAAGAACTCTCTTATTGGTAAAACCAAGAGGCTTATCTAAGCCATTTAGTGTAACCCGCAATTCAAATTTCCCCGAACATTTTTTAAATTTTTGGGGGAAAAAGGATTTAGAATGTTCACGGAAATTTAAGGGGTTCGGGGTTCCTAAGGGAAACAAATCAATTTACAGGGGCATCACCCCCTATATTTTAGGTTTGGGCAAAATTTCCCCCCAAATTACCATTTTTATTTGTCGCTAAAAAAAAACCCTGAACTGGAATTTCTTTTCCCCCTTTTTTTAATCTTTTTAAAAACCCAAAATTTCTTGGGGGTTACATGTAGGCCTTTATGTGGTTTTTGTTAATTTGAAATGTGCACCTTTGGGGGGCACTCATGTGTTTTCTAATTTTTGATGTTTCAAGTTACAAAATTAAAAAATATATTTAATTTAACTCCGAATGTGTTTTTGATTGTGTACAATCTGCAAACGAATATGTGGGGGTTACTCAGCTATCTAAAAATGGGGATATCGAGCAATCATGATATTTTTTTACTAAAAATATAACCGCGTTTGTCCTTTCTTCCAAAAATTTTTTCCTCCACCATAGGAACCTGCTTTTTTTTTAAGCATCGGATTAAAGATTGATGCATCACCAAGGGGGGAGATTTCAAAAA
>JARQOD010010053.1:13438-28844 GCA_033576555.1 Oophaga sylvatica | reverse complement strand
TTCCCCCTTTTTTAGGGGGCAGATCCTGTTCTAAAAGGCGAGATCCTGTTTATAACGGCGAGATCCTTCTTTTTGGGCGAATCCTTCTTTTCTGCGAGATCTTTTTCTATTACGGCGAGTCGCTTCTATATACGGCGGATCCTGTTCTTTTGACGGCGGACCCTTTTTTAAATTGCGAGACCCTTTCTTCAAAAACGGCGAGATCTGCTTTATAACGGCGAATCCTTTTCAATAGGCGGACCCTTTTCTATATGGGGACCCTTCTTTTATACGGCGGATCGCTTCTATAGACGGCGGTCCTGCTTTATAACGGCGAGATCCTTTTTCTATATACGGGAGATCGTTCTATATACGGCAGACCTGTTCTATAAGGGCAGATCCTGTTCTAATACGGGCCCGAGGGATCCTGCTTCTATATACGGCGAGATCCTGCTTCTATATATGCGAGATCCTGCTTCTATATACGGCGAGATCCTGTTTATATACGGCGAGATCCTGCTTCTATAGACGGCGAGATCCGGGCTTTATATGACGGCGAGATCCTGCTTTCTATATACGGCTAGATCCTGCTTCTATATACGGCGAGATCCTGCTTCTATATACGGCGAGATCCTGCTTCTATAGACGGCGGATCCTGCTTCTATAGAGGCGAGATCCTGCTTCTATATACGGCGAGATCCTGCTTCTATATACTGCGAGATCCTGCTTCTATATACGGCGAGATCCTGCTTCTATATACGGCGAGATCCTGCTTCTATAGTATGGCGAGATCCTGCTTCTATAGACGGCGAGATCCTGCTTCTATATACGGCGAGATCCTGTTCTATATACGGCGAGATCCTGCTTCTATATACGGCGAGATCCTGCTTCTATATACGGCGAGATCCTGCTTCTATAGACGCGAGATCCTGCTTCTATAACGGCGAGATCCTGCTTCTATAACGGCGAGATCCTGCTTCTATATACGGCGAGATCCTGCTTCTATAACGGCGAGATCCTGCTTCTATACACGGCGAGATCCTGTTCTATATACGGCGAGATCCTGCTTCTATAGACGGCGAGATCCTGCTTCTATAACTGGCGAGATCCTGCTTCTATATACGGCGAGATACTGCTTCTATAGACGGCGAGATCCTGTTCTATAGACGGCGAGATCCTGCTTCTATATATTGCGAGATCCTGCTTCTATATACGGCGAGATCCTGCTTCTATATACGGCGAGATCCTGCTTCTATAACGGCGAGATCTGCTTCTATAGACGGCGAGATCCTGCTTCTATATATGGCGAGATCCTGCTTCTATAGACGGCGAGATCCTGCTTCTATATACTGCTAGATCCTGCTTCTATATACGGCTAGATCCTGCTTCTATATACGGCTAGATCCTGCTTCTATATACGGCGAGATCCTGCTTCTATAACGGCGAGATCCTTCTTCTATAACGGCGAGATCCTGCTTCTATATACGGCGAGATCTGCTTCTATATACGGCGAGATCCTGCTATATACGCTAGATCCTTCATCTATATACGGCGAGATCCTGCTCTATATACGGCTAGATCCTGCTTCTATATACGGCGAGATCCTGCTTCTATATACGGCGAGATCCTGCTTCTATATACGGCGAGATCCTGCTTCTATATACGGCGAGATCCTGCTTCTATATACGGTTAGATCCTGCTTCTATATACGGGAGATCCTGCTTATATACGGTGAGATCCTGCTATATACTGCTAGATCCTGCTTCTATATACGGCGAGATCCTCTTCTATATACGGCGAGATCCTGCTTCTATATACGGCTAGATCCTGCTTCTATATACGGGAGATCCTGCTTCTATATACGGCGAGATCCTGCTTCTATATACGGCGAGATCCTGCTTCTATATACGGCTAGATCCTGCTTCTATAGACGGCGAGATCCTGCTTCTATATACGTAGATCCTGCTTCTATATACGGCTAGATCCTGCTTCTATATACGGCGAGATCCTGCTTCTATATACGGTAGATCCTGCTTCTATATACGGCTAGATCCTGCTTCTATATACGGCGAGATCCTGCTTCTATAGACGGCGAGATCCTGCTTCTATATACGGCGAGATCCTGCTTCTATATACAGCGAGATCCTGCTTCTATATACAGCGAGATCCTGCTTTAATGCTCAGATTTACTTACAATCCAAGGCTAATAGTTTATCTAGAGATGTATAATACTAGAAGCGGTGAAGCTCGAAATGCGTCAAAATGCGTTATCTAAATAAAGAGAAGACTATGTACATGAGTGCTTGATTATACACGGCTTATACTATACACTGACTATATATAGCTACAGCACCCTGAGTGGATGAGCTCAAAATGCGTCAGTAATCGGGTATGATTAAATAGAGAGATTTTATACATATTGTGAAGAATGTACATAAGGTAGTTACAAGTCAGTGGTAAAAGTATATAGTTTAAGCTTTGACTATATACAATACTGAGAGCCGTACGGTTCGAAATGCGTCAGTTTGTTTAGAATCTGGTTAACTTTTAAACTATGACTTCATTTCTAACCCATCAATATATGGTGCATTTACTACAGTCTGAATAATGAGACTATTGTTCCTATGAATCTGGATCCGTACAGCCCGAAACGCGTCTAGATATGGTCATAGACAGTCTCTTTATTTAGGAACGAAACGTGTCTACATATTGTCAGACATCTCTAGGGACAAAACGCGTCTACATATTGTCAGACATCTCTAGGGACAAAACGCGTCTACATATTGTCAGACATCTCTAGGGACGAAACGCGTCTACATAATGTCAGACATCTCTAGGGACGAAACACATCTACTATGAACATAGACATCTATTAGGAGCAAAACACCTCTACATATGGACAGACATCTATTTAGGAATGAAATGCGTCTACATATGGACATAGACATCTATTTAGGAACGAAACGCATCTACATATGGACATAGACATCTATTTAGGAATGAAATGCGTCTCTAGCTAGCATCATTAGTAACGAAACGCTCTACATATGGACATAGACATCTATTTAGGACTAAACGCATCTACATATGGACATGACATCTATTAGGAACGAAACGCGTCTATATGGACATAGACATCTATTTAGTAACGAAACGCATCTACATATGGAATAAACATCTATTAGTAACGAAACGCATCTACATATGGACATAGACATCTATTTAGTAACGAAACGCATTACATATGGACATAAACATCTATTTAGTAACGAAACGCGTCTACATATGGACTAGACATCTATTTGTAACGAAACGCATCTACTAGGACATAAACATCTATTTAGTAACGAAACGCATCTACATATGGACATAGACATCTATTTAGGAACTAAACGCGTCTACATATGGACATAGACATGTCTATTTAGGAACGAAACGCGTCTACATTTGGTCATAGACATCTATTTAGGAACGAAACGCGTCTACATATGGTCATAGACATCTATTTAGGAACGAAACGCGTCTACATATGGTCATAGACATCTCTAGGAATGAAACGCGTCTACATTTGGTCATAGACATCATTTAGGAACGAAACGCGTCTACATATGGCATAACATCTTAGAAGAACGCGTCTACATATGATAGACATTATTAGGAATGAAATGCCTCTACATTTGGTCATAGACATCTATTTAGGAACGAAACGCATCTACATATGGACATAGACATCTCTTTAGGAATGAAACGCGTCTACATATGGACATAGACATCTATTTAGGAATGAAATGCCTCTACATATGGTCATAGACATCTATTTAGGAACAAAACGCGTCTACATATGGTCATAGACATCTCTTTAGGAACGAAACGCATCTACATTTGGTCATAGACATCTATTTAGGAATGAAACACCTCTACATATGGTCACAGACATGTCTTTTTTTTTAGGAACGAAACGCGTCTACATATGGTCATAGACATCTCTAGGAAAGAAACGCGTCTACATTTGGTCATAGACATCTATTTAGGAACATATGGTCATAGACATCTATTTAGGAACGAAACACCTCTACATATGGTCATAGACATGTCTTTATTTAGGAATGAAATGCGTCTACATATGGTCACAGACATGTCTTTTTTTTTAGGAGCGAAATGTGTCTACATATGGTGTCTACATATGGTCATAGACATCTATTTAGGAACGAAACGCGTCTACATATGGTCATAGACATCTCTAGGAAAGAAACGCATCTACATTTGGTCATAGACATCTATTTAGGAACATATGGTCATAGACATCTCTTTTGGAACGAAACGCGTCTACATTTGGTCATAGACATCTATTTAGGAACATATGGTCATAGACATCTCTTTAGGAACGAAACGTTTCTACATATGGTCATACACATGTCTTAATTTAGGAACGAAGTGCGTCTACATATGGTCATAGACATCTCTTTACGAACGAAACGCGTCTACATTTGGTCATAGACATCTATTTAGGTACATATGGTCATAGACATCTCTTTAGGAATGAAACGCCTCTACATATGGTTATAGACATGTCTTTATTTAGGAACGAAACGCGTCTACATTTGGTCAGACATGCCTTTATTTAGGAACGAAACGCGTCTACATTTGGTCAGACGTCTTTAGGAACGAAACGCGTCTACATTTGGTCATAGACATGTCTTTATTTAGGAACGAAACGCGTCTACATATGGTCATAGACATGTCTTTATTTAGAAACGAAACGCATCTACATATGGTCATAGACATGTCTTTAAAAAATACCAGCACGACTCCCTTTTGATAAAGCAAACGCGAAACGCGCGTCAGGGGTGGCACGTGGCTCCAGGGCACCGTGGCACTGCACTTTATGGGTTAGCATTGCAGCACTTATCTTGGGTACTAAACTTTTTATTTTCTTGGCGCTTTGAGGACTCATATATTTGGAGTTCATCCATGTGATTGAAACGCCCTCTTATTGCATTTGCCTATGCTCTTGTTAACCCATTTAGACTAACATTCATCTCACATTGGATACATATTTTGCTGCTGCTACATACTAAACATGTTTATTTAATGCTCTGGTCCCATGTGTTTTGTATTAGGGTTTCATTTAATACACCATTGTGTGTTTTTATTCATGTTATGATTTTAACAAATACCAAATAAAATATATATTTTTTTTATACTCATGTATAGAACTCCATTTTTTTAGTTGGTTAATAGACATGTCTTTATTTAGGAACGAAACGCGTCTATATAGATGTCTAACATGATAGTGAGATGGAAATAAAGAGATTTGCATCTGTAGGTAAAAACTGTCCAAAACGCGTCTAATTATGTAAATGATCAACACCCATGAGGAAGAAACACACGATACAAATATAACAAAAAAAACCACATGGGACTGCGGAGTACAACGTTCATCATTTATTGATGGTGTGAAGGGTGCGCTGTCCGGCACTCCCCCGTGTTAGGTCAAGCAAATATGACAGCTGTCAATCAAAAGCTGGGAGGTCCCCCTCCACACAGTATGTATATATAATATATATCTATATATGTATATGCCTTGTGTACAGTCCTTGTATATATAGTGACATTGCTGTATACCATCATACATGTCCGGTAACTTTTCCAGTCTATCTAGAAACATCAATCAGGGAATTGATAAGGGGGCGCCAAACACTCATCTAAATGTAACTGGGCTCGGCACATCTGGGTAAACACTCACATATTGCACTTATCTAGGGCAACACTAAAAACAATCCCAGTGGTGGGGCCACATATATAGTGGGGGGTCACATATACATATATATATACAACCAGAAATGGTAAGATGGCCATAGACCTTACAGGAAATTCTCCTTGTTCATGGATGAAGGAGCCTTCCACCAACATGGTCAAAATTAACCAGTTCTTCACCCCATTTTCTGTCCTTCTACTTTACCCCCAAAACATTGGCCATAGGCTCCACATAGGCACCGACTTCTGCCTCCAAAGAGCCCAGAAACATCTCGTAAAATTCAATGAGGCCAATCCAGTTCTCCCAATAATTGTCTAATTTCGACCTCTGGTATATTCGAGCTTCTTGGAAATGGTCAACGTCATCCATTGCAGAAGTTTAGAGACCAATGTCTATGGACAGCAGAGATGGGTACGGGTTTGTCAGAGTGCATTATGGGGGATGTTGGGTATGAAGTCTTGGTATATAGATGTTGGGTACGAAGTCTTGGTATCTAGATATTAAGACTTCTGTAAAAGTGTGAGAACTGTCAACCAATGTAGCATCAGACATCATCAGTGATGCAGAAAGGCTTCCATTCAGCCCCCACTTGTGGAATGGAAGTGGACAATCACAGTGATAAAAACAACATATATTTATACACTCCTCAACATTGGAGAAGGAAAAGTCATGAAATTATGGAAATCACAGGATGCTTAGATATGTTAATGATATGCAAATGATGAAAACATTTTCAAAACATCTCAATTTATTCAGTCTGGAGTATAAGCCAGGTGCAGAAATCCCGACACTTCCGGCCTCGGCTGCTATAACAGAGGCTATTAATGGTCGTCTGAGGAAGGTTCTGCCGCTGAATGCACTTGGTAAAATAATCAAGATCCACTGCTGGCACCTTCCTGTGTAGTGACCGACCAATGACGTGCACGATGGGAGACAAATCCAGAGATCCAGCAGGCCATGGGAGCAGGTTTACAGCATGCAGGCTGAGTAACATGCGGCCTGGCATCGTGTTCAAAATATGTTTTACATTTTTTTCCGCCATTTGCATATAATTAACATGTCCATTGACCCTTTGATCACCATAATTCCACACTTTTTTGCAATTTTAATATTGAGGAGTATGTATGTGTGTGTGTGTGTATATATATATATATATATATATATATATATATAATATACACATATAAACCTTGCTGACAATGTGCACAATGTAGAAGCTGAAGAGATATGGAAGAGAAGCTTGAAACCCAGAGCTAAAATAAAGTGAAGGCTTTAGGTTGAGTGATTCTAAATGTCATAGAATTAGGTTGACATACTCATGCACATAAAATAGGAACCGCCATGGGGTCTTCAACTACCCATCTAAATGTAGCTGCTCTGCACATGACTACAATAGGAATTGGGGTAGATATGAACATTTCTATAATGTGAGAGGAGTGTCAAACAGCAAAGAATCAAACCTCATCAATGGAGCAGGCAGCCTACCATTCAGCCTCCACTTGTGGTATGGAAGTGGAGTCTTTATGGACACTTCAGCTGTCAAACTGCTCAACACACAAATGAGACGATGACTAGGCCCACCAAATGACATAATACATATTGCATCCCCACATAAGCTGGAGTCAACTTATCCTACACTGACATTTCTTTATGGACTAACAATGTCATTCTATTGCCACCCAGTCCACCATTGTTCTTTGAGATTTTTTATTCAGTCCTCTTGGTGTACAATTGAATTTATTTTTAAATGATGCAGAACAAAAGGATCCCAGGATTTCACATCTTGTCTGTCGATTAGCCTGTTAGTGTGCGTTTCTATCCAATCCAGCGCTGCTTTCAAAGTTCTGCTGGCTTTCCTTAGCTTTTGGAAGTTTATATCTCATTGTGTACCCTCATGAGCTCATTTACTATGCCGAGCATATCCTGTTGGCGGGTTGGTAAGGACAGTGCCAAAGGCATGTGATAAGCAGCAGAATAGTGAATGCAGCTCTGGATGTGTCCAGATTGTAGCATATTAAGTTTAACATAAAATAGAACAAAGTTACTCAATGTTATATGTAGATTTAAAATTGGGAATCCAGTGTAAAATTCTCTGCGGTGGAGCCTATGAGGTTGGACCATCACGAATAGCCAGCTATATTTTGCCAGAACACAAAACGACTGGACCAGGTTTCAGTCCCAGAATGTTTGTCTTGTAGCCACATATCACAGGTTCAAGAAATGTCCTAATGATCCATGAACAAAGTTTTTTTTTTCTTTCATTACATGCAGGCCATTAAAATAAGAGTGAGAGTCATTCTCAGACCTGTCAAGTGAGTGGTTTCTTGTGGGAGTCTGCCCTCAATGATATCTATGCGCCTCTAGAAAGGAGAATAACAAGGCGTGAATGCAACAATCCCTTTAGGAAACGGTTATTTCACAAGGTGTGCCCCACCACAACTTGTATATTGGTGCAGCTCCTAGTGCTCTACTATGTGTAGAATTGATGTGCAGCATGGGATGTCTGGCATTTGGACAGGACACATATTGGAAGGTTATACCACCACCCATTGGGGCAGGTATTCATTAAAATGTAATCTACCCCTTTAAGCTACATTACCTCATGACAATTTTGGTCCATAGATTGTAGTGGAGTCTATCATTTGTGCTTGGAAATTGTTCTCAGTTTGCCATGCAGTGTAATAATGACAACACTGCAGCTAGAGGACGTGAGTATTTATGCACACAACTGATTTAAAATCAGTCTGCTCTTATGAACAGATTGGTGTAGAGAAAATTCATCATGTTTTCTTACAGATTGTCTATTGTCTAGCTGGAGATGGCATGTAGGAGCGTGCAGCTATGGATGATAAGGGTGCTATAAATACATCTGTACTCTGCTGGCAAACAAAGTGTACTATGCAGCCACTTTGCTGTTCAAGAGATATGGAGGAGACACTTAAGATCAAGCTCCAAATCAGAGTGATGGCTCAGTAATGATGAATGTCGTAGAAGTTTGTTGACCTGTAAAAACACAATTAATTTAGAACCGCCATGGGGTCCTCACCAACCCCTATAAATTGTGGCTGCTTTGTCTATGACTCTGGTGCAGTGACAACCCCTGTGCAGATATTCAGAATGATTACCAGGCATGCTGTACATCTCCAAGTTAGTAAATATTAGAGATTTTAGTGACTGCATAGAAAAAAGATTATTGCACAATATTGTACATGAAGTTCCAGATCATTGTAGAATTTCCACCTTTTAGTGTATTTCTAGCAAACATGTCTGTGAAGGTACAGGATAAGGGAACCTACCCACCCATCATCTAATAGGAACTGTTTTTAGTGGTTACACCTTCCTAATTGCATAAAAAACATCAAACTTCAAGTAATAAAAAAGGATAAAGTTGTTTCAACATTTCTGTCTTAAATGTGCATACAGCTCGTTTACTCCATGCTGTGTACTACACCATTATAGATTTACACCAAACATTGTATTCTGTGGGGAGATGTCTACCCGAGGTTCCACAATAAATACAGCATTTTAGACCGAATGATGTCAACATGCCTCAACTCAGTCCTATCCATTTTCTTGTGAGAGATGAATGCTATTCAGCTGCAACATTGAGACATCATTGTCCTACTGAGTTTCCAACAACTGAGGTGGTGAGTCACAAAAAAGGAAGCAATATAGCAAAAACAGGCATTGGCAACATTCCATTTGGTCGAAGACCGAGCATAACTTATGACATCTCGATAACAGCTCTCCATGGTGCTGAAGATAGAACTGCCCATGAGGACTGCTGTCCTGAAAAACCTCATCTCTGAATCCTTGTACCTGAAAGCCAATGTCCCAAGAGGAGAAGAAAAGAAAAGCCTTTGAGATAAGGCACTGGCGTTTTGTTAAGCTGCAGAGTTTGCAAGATTTCAAGGCAAGTGAGGGGCCTTGTGTGCTTCGATACACAAATGGAGGAAGGAGAGGAATCATCCAGTCCTTGTGTCGAAAATCGTTCTTGAGCAGTAGAAAAGGAACAGAGGCTTAGCTGCTGGATTTGCAAGGTGAGTGAAGATTCTATCATCCATCAGGTAACGTGACCACAAATCTATGGTGTTTCAGAAGAACCTCCAACCCTCAGGAGGCAGTCAAGCGTTTCCTACGGTCTACAAGCTTTATCGGAATTCCAAGTGCCGGTTGTAAAGTGAACGTGCAAGAACCATCAGTGTGAACCGTCCACAGATTAATAAATTAAATAAATATGTTAATTCCTTAAATTAAAAAAGTCTTCACATTGTTCCACCACTGAGGTCTAATCTTCAAGCAGAGGATTGACGAGGGGTTAAAAACCACCATCTCTCCTTCTTCTGTCAGAAGCAAAGCCTGGCATATAGGGTAATGTGTGTGGGTAGAGCTTTCAAGGAAGATGGTGGGCATCACTCGTGGGTGGGAGAAAGCGGGCGCCTTTGGCTGCTCGATGACAAGGAGATGTGGGTGGTTGAGGACGGAAGAGGCTTTGGCTGCTGACACCTGGAATTAGATGAAGCTTAGTTTTAGTTCAAGGAAAAGTTTTCTCCTTGTTACTTATGTTACACTCATAAACCATATGGACCAGGGGTGCAAAACCACCATGGTACTCTCACCTGCTCCCCCATTATGTGCTCATCGAGGAGGAGAGTGTGCATGTATGTGACTATAACAGGTCCCTTCAGACCACAACAGAGCCAAAGAGAGGTTCTCCAACTATGCGGGCCACACATTGTTCTCCCTTATCGATACTAAATATCCCAGAGATTGGGGGTTCACAGAATGCCCCATGGGTCGCTCCACAGATGTAGACATATGTATGTGTATGTACTGTAGGGTGTATAGTAGGTCTACATTTAGTAGCCACAGAAAAGAACCTAATGATTGATTTGGCCGGTATCAGGCTTTGTATTTGAGGACTCACCAAGACCTGGACTTCCGAACCCGCGCGGCTGCTGGACGTTCCAAAAGACTGTCGAGACGAGTCAATCTCTCGAGATGAAGCGCTCGCGGGTCCTGTTCTGCCCGATCCTTAGTAAAGTCCATCTCAAACACAGTAGGAGGAGTGAGGTCCAACTCCAGGAACATGATGTTTTCAGCCTGGTAATAATGAACCCACACAGCCATTATCAAATAAAACTGGCAGAAACCACTTCTTCACCAAACCTAACTCCTTCCCGGCTACAGTCGCTCTTTGGAGATGTCTGTGTGTCCACATGGGACGGTTTGGTTACTGATGACATTTGCCGTTTTTGTAAAGTAGTCCATTATGAGGTTACTTACCCGATACCTGGGATGGTACCCCATCACCATTGCCACCCTGGCATACTGGCTGATTGGCCTTTTGTATCCGACGGCTGATGACGGGCGCCTCTTCATTGTGCTTCCACCTCCACTTCCACTGTGAAACATCCCACACAGTGTTAGCAGTGACACAATTATATCTTGAGTTAACATTTTATCTGAAAGCTTAAAGAGGAGCTGTGATTCCGGAATAGGCTGTGGTGTGTACATCAGGAATATCACTATCTCTGGCCATTTTATGACATCTATCCTGCATTTCCACCAACTTTAACTCTACCTCTAATTTTAAGCTGTCCATAAGCTACTGGGTGGACATCCATGGCTATGATATCTCCCACACACAGCACACACAGACATGAGGGATTTCTGCTCTCCTGTCTCTGTTTAGCACATGTTCAGAAGCAGCAGCATAAATTACATAAAAAGAGCTGTCCTGAGTAGTGTAGCTGTGAATCCAGCTCTGGGACATGATACAATATTTGAATCAACAACTGATATTATACAGGAGTATTGAGCAGTGTAGCTGTGAATCCAGCATTGAGGTGAGATAAAACACTAGAAAGCAGCAGCAGGAGGACATTATACAGCACTACGGAGCAGGGCCGACTCCTAAAATATCTAATATATTGGGTACAGTAGTTCAGTGCAGGATGTGATGTACCCTATATCTCGCGTATAAGCCAAGCTTTTCAGCCCATTTTTTAAGGCTGAAAGTCCCCATCTCGGCTTATACGCGAGTCATATACGCCAGGGCGTCGGCGGGGGAGGGAGCGGGGGTGTCAGATCATGCTCACCCCCCGGCGCGTCTCTGCAGCCCCCCTGCTTCTCCCACGGTCTCAGGCTTCTTCCTTCAGCGGTCACGTGGTACCGCTCATTAAAGTCATGGATATGCGCATATTCATGACTTATGTTCAGGTCAGAGGGCACGATGACGTAGTTACTGCGCGCCGCGCCCTCTGCCTGAACGTCACTGACAGAGGACCCGGAAGATGGAGCGGCGTGCAGCGGTGGACCGGGGACAGGTGAATATAGCAGGTGCCGGGGCCCTGAGCCAGCGGTGACACCGGCACCTGTCCCCCATAGCGCGCCGGTGTCCCCGCCTGCTCAGGACACCGGCACCTGGTCCCCCAGCGACGAGAGGTGAGTATGTCATTTTTTGCTTTTTATTTTCCAGCAACAGAAGCAGCATATGGGGCCTATTCTATAGAGCATCTTATGGGGGTATAATCTATGGAGCATCTTATGGGGCAGCATATAGGGCATAATTTATGGAGCATTTTATGGGGGTATAATCTATGGAGCATCTTATGGGGGTACAATCTATGGAGCATATTATGGGGGTATAAACTATGGAGCATCTTATGGGGGCATAATCTATGGAGCATCTTATGGGGGTATAATCTATGGAGCATCTTATGGGAGCATAATCTATGGAGCATTTTATGGGGTATAATCTATGGAGCATCTTATGGGGGTATAATCTATGGAGCATCTTATGGGGCATAATCTATGGAGCATTTTTGGGGTATAATCTATAGAGCATCTTATGGGGGTATAATCTATGGAGCATTTTATGGGGCATAATTTATGGAGCATTTTATGGGGGTATAATCTATGGAGCATCTTATGGGGGTACAATCTATGGAGCATATTATGGGGGTATAAAACTATGGAGCATCTTATGGGGGTATAATCTATGGAGCATCTTATGGGGGTATAATCTATGGAGCATTTTATGGAGACATAATCTATGGAGCATATTATGGGGCATAATCTATGGAGCATTTTATGGGGGCATAATCTATGGAGCATCTTATGGGGGCATAATCTATGGAGCATTTTATGGGGGATAATCTATGGAGCATTTTATGGGGTATAATCTATGGAGCATTTTATGGGGTATAATCTATGGAGCATTTTATGGGGCTATAATCTATGGGAAGCATAATTTATGGGGGTATAATCTATGGAGCATTTATGGGGATAATCTATGGAGCATCTTATGGGGATAATCTATGGAGCATTTTATGGGGTATAATCTATGGACATTTTATGGGGTATAATCTATGGAGCATCTTATGGGGTATAATCTATGAGCATTTTGGGATAATTATGGAGCATTTATGGGGATAATCTATGAGCATTTATGGGATAATCTATGGAGCATTATGGGCATATCTATGGAGCATTTATGGGGGCATAATCTATGGACATTTAGGGGTAATCTATGACATTTATGGGTAATCTATGGAGCATTTATGGGGATAATCTATGGAGCATTTATGGGCATAATCTATGGACATTTATGGGGATAATCATGAGCATTTATGGGGGCATAATTATGGAGCATTTATGGGGAAATCTATGGGCATTTATGGGGTATAATCTATGGAGCATTTATGGGGGATATCTATGGAGCATTTATGGGGATAATCTATGGAGCATTTTATGGGGTATATCTATGGACATTTTGGGGGTATATCATGGGCATTTATGGGGATAATCTAGAGCATTTATGGGGATAATCTATGAGCATTATGGGGTATAATCTATGGAGCATTTATGGGGATAATTATGGAGCATTTATGGGGTATAATCTATGGAGCATTTTATGGGGGATATCTTGGAGCATTATGGGAAAATCTATGGAGCATTTATGGGTATAATCTATGAGCATTTTATGGATATATAATTATGGGTAATCATGGAGCATTATGGTTAATCTATGGAGCATTTATGGGGATAATCTTGAGCATTATGGGGATAATCTATGAGATTTTATGGGATAATCTATGGAGCATTTATGGGGTATAATATGAGCATTTATGGGCATAATCTATGAGCATTTATGGGGTATATCTATGGAGCATTTATGGGGGATAATTATGGAGCATTTATGGGGATAATCTATGGAGCATTTTGGGGTATAATCTATGAGCATTTATGGGGGCATAATCTATGGAGCATTTATGGGGATAATTATGGAGCATTTTATGGGGTATAATCTATGGAGATTTATGGGTATAATCTATGAGCATTTATGGGGAATCTATGGAGCATTTTATGGGGATAATCTATGGAGCATTTTATGGGATAATCTATGGAGCATTTTATGGGATAATCTATGGAGCATTTTATGGGGATAATCTATGAGATATTTATGGGATAATCTATGGAGATTTTATGGGGATAATCTATGGAGCATTTTATGGGGGTATAATCTATGGAGCATTTTGGGGTATAATCTATGAGCTTTTATGGGGTATAATTATGGAGCATTTATGGGTATAATCTAGGAGCATTATGGGCATATTATGGAGATTATGGGGTAATCTGGGATTTATGGGATATTATGGAGCTTATGAGCATATTATGAGCAATTATGGGATATTATGGAGCATTTTATGGGGCATAATTATGGAGATTTATGGGGCATGCATTGGGATAATTATGAATTTAGGGTAATAGGAGATTTGGGGGATAACTTGGAGATTATGGGATATTGAGCATTTGGAAATCTGAGCTTATGGATAATCTATGGGCATTATGGATAATTAGATTTAGGGGAACTAGGAGATTAGGGGGTATACTTGGACACTTGGGATAATTTATGGATAAATATGCTTATGGGGAAATGGGCATATTTAGGGAATTTGGTTTTGGAAATCTAGGAGCATCTTGGGGGCATTTATGGAGCATTTTGGGGCAAATTATGGGCATTTATGGGGATATTATGGGATTTTGGGGGAAATTATGGGCATTTATGGAGCATATGGATAATTATGGAGCATTTTTGGGGATAATCTATGGAGCATTATGGGGGTAAATTATGAGCATTTATGGGGGATATTGGAGTTTTATGGGGTATATATGGAGCTTTTATGGGGTATAATCTATGGAGCATCTTAGGGGGATAATCTATGGAGCATTTTATGGGGTATAATTATGGAGCATTTTATGGGGTTAATTATGGAGCATTTTATGGGGGATAATCTATGGAGCATCTTTGGGGCTAATCTTGGAGCATTTATGGGGGATAATCTATGGAGCTTTTTGGGGGATAATCTATGGAGCATTTTATGGGGGTATATATTATGGAGCATTTTATGGGGTAATCTATGGAGCATTCTTATGGGGGAAATCTATGGATTTTATGGGGTATAATTGGATGTTTTATGGGGTATAATCTATGGAGCATTTTTGGGGCTTAATCTATGGAGATTTTATGGGGTATAATCTATGGAGCATTTATGGGGTAATCTAGGACTTTAGGGGTCATAATTATGGGCATTTTATGGGGATTAATGGGGATCATTTTATGGGGTTATTGGGAATTTATGGGATTATGGGATATTATGGGGG
>JARQOD010010053.1:0-13338 GCA_033576555.1 Oophaga sylvatica | reverse complement strand
AAAATTTTTTGTAAAGGGGCAGAAATTTGTAGTTATATTTGTTGTGTATAGGGGCATTATTTAGTAGTTATATTGTTGTGTAAGGGGGGCAGTACTAAGTAATATTTTTTTTGTATAGGGCAGTATTTAGTAGTTAATTTTTGGAAAAGGGCGTTTATTAGTTAATTGTTGTGTATAGGGGCAGTTTTTGTAGTTTATTGTTGGTTAAGGGGGCATACTATAGTTTATATTGTTGTGTATAGGAGCAGTATTATAGTGTTATATTCTTGTATATAGGGGCAGTTTTATAGGTTTTATTGTTGTGCATAGGGGCATATTATAGTAGTTATTTTTTTTGTGTATAGGGGCATACTATAGTGGGCTATCCTTGTTAATTGTGGTGACGGCTATGACAGGGGTTTCTTTTTAATCCTTTTACGGGGGGTTCTTCTTTCTGTGGGGTATAATTTCCCCTGGGAGAGGGGGTATTTGTCATTTCCCTGCTTTGAGTGATTTGGAGTGGAGCGCTGTGACCTTGTCAGTATCGCCATTGGGGTTTGGGATCTTTTCCGTGTTTTCCCTTTTTCCCCGTTTGGGAGTTGACGGGCCTCCCCTTTTGGCCAGCCAGATTCGGTGGCCCTCCTTCCTGTGCTCCTTTACGTCTGTTTCTATTTGAACAGAAAATTGATTTATTTGTTCCCTGAGCTCGGAGTGACGGGAAGACGCAGCATTGCCCTGTTAAAAACAGGCATTTTAGGGGCGGAGTGGTGTGCTGTGTGAGATCTGATCGGGGGTGTGTATCTTATCCAAATCATTGTCACCCTGAATATCTCCCCGTGAAATCCCAGTTTTGGGTCTTTTCCCCCCCTTGACACTGCATGCCCCGTGCTCGCGATCCCGGGATACAACCCCAACAGGCACGAGTGCTTGCCAGAAAACGCCCCATAATAAATGGGACAAGCTGGGGCAAAACAGTGCTAGTAATATCCCAAAAGTAATAGGGAAAGAAAAAAATGATTGTAAAACCGCCCAAAGAGTGAAAAGAAAAGTTTGAGTGGGAAAAAAAGGCTCAAATTTTGTCTTAATTGAAGGGGGTACGTAGCGAAAAGTTGCCCCCGTCTTAAAATTTCTAAGAGGCGTCCATTCAAAAGGGCAAGCCCCAGAATTGGGGCAAAAAAGTACGACCCGGGAGAGGGGGAAAAAGCTCTCCCTGACCGGGATGACCATCATTTTTTCGAAAGTCATCAGAACCGCAGGAGAAATAAGGACCTACAAAAGGAAAGGCAAAAAGGGAGTGGATGAAGGCACGCAAGAAAAGTTTTATAACGGCTCCACAGGGGGGCTCAATCATGTAAAGCTAAAAAAAAAATTTCATCAATAGAAGCAAAGGGGGGCCAGGCTGAAGTTTGCCAAAGACCCTAAGGATTGGACCATAGAGGATGGATAATAATTTCTTGATGATCTAATTTTGCTTTGCCCAAAAACCTGGTCGCTAAGGTTGACGGGACCCTGGAAGGGTACAAGCCCCAGGTCTGTGAAATTTGGTGGGGTCAGGGATGATCTGGGGATGCTTCAGCAAGGCTGGAATTGGGCAGGTTAATCTTTGCAAAGGACGTATAAATCAAGTCGCATACAAGGTTATCCTGGAAAAACAGTTGGTTCCTTCTGCTCAGGCAATGTTCCCCAACTCTGAGGACTGGTTTTTCCAGCAGGACAATGCACCATGCCACACAGCTAGGTCAGTCAATGTGGGATGAAGGACCAACACATCAAATCCCTGTCATGGCCGCCCAATCTCCAGACCTGAACCCCATTGAAAACCTCTGGAATGTGATCAAGAGGATGATGGAGAGTCACAAGCCATCAAACAAAGAAGAACTGCTTACATTTCTGTACCAGGAGCGGCATAAGGTCACCCAAAAGCAGTGTGACAGACTGGTGGAAAGCATGCCAAGACGCATGAAAGCTGGGATTAACAATCATGGTTATTCCACATAATATTGATTTCTGAACTCTTCCTGAGGTGAAACATTAGTATTGTTGTTTCTAAATGATGATGAACTTGTTTCTTAGCATTATTTGAGGGCTGTATATTTGTTTTTTTGACCATTTCTCATTTTCTGAAAATACAAAATTGATTGCTTAGAAATTTGGAGACATGTTGTCAGTAGTTTATAGAATAAAAGAACAATTTACATTTTACTCAAAAATATAAAGAGAAAAATCAGACACTGAACATTCTGCCGAGGTCTCTGAATTTTGCCGGAGCTGAATCACTGGTGCTTAGTAAATAATATTATCGATAAGGCCGGGGTCAGACTAGCGTATGGCATCGGATGCGAGATGCTAATGGCCTCGCTTCTGCTCTGCTGCGTGCGGACCCGAGTGTCATACGACTAGCTCGGAGCCTCTCGCACAGAGTGATCGGAGCGCAGCTGCAGAGGAGGCAGAGAAACTCATTTTCCCATCTCCTCCATTGCTGGGGTCGGCGTATATCACGCAGCACTCGGATGATATCATAGACTTCTATGGGTGAGTGCGCCGAGACTCGGCCGAGTGTCGGTGACCATCTCAGCATGCTACGCTTTCACTCGCATATAGAATATGGCCAAGAAAAAAACCGGTGATGGGAGCTGCCCCATAGATGAATACTGGTCCCAGTGCTATGCGATGTGTGACCCCGGCTGTATAGAGTAATCAGGACCAATACATGTAAGGAGATGTATCCCAATAGTGTGTGATGATCACGAAGAAATGAAAATGTACTGCAGGACGCACAGAGTCAGTGTGCACAGGTAGACACAGAGTGGAAAGTGACACAGGATTAACATGTCACAAGTGTACAAGTAACACATGTGATCAGAGCCAATAGACCGACAATGGGGATGTAAGATTACCTGGTGGTGAGCTGTACAGGTGCGGCCTCCCCCCGACGCGCGTTTCGGACAACGTCCTTCATTCTCCTGTTTTGGCACATGAGCTGTCGGTGTTGGGGGTCACATGAGCTGCCAGTGTCGGGGGGCACATGAGCTGCCGGTGTTGTGGGCCACATGTCATTGATGGGATCATCAGGCCACAGATGTCCTGCCCTATAGTGACAAAGAAGATGCCGCCATGACTCTGGGCCCCGGAGACGAGCACTCTCTATACATAACAATGATACAACACTCACATCTAGGACCACCGCTGTATCCTGAGGAAGGACAGGTGACAGGGACTCAGAGGCCAAGTGTCTCCTGATCTGACACCCGGACCCCTATGGGGCATTCTGGAGACAAGTTGTCACCACTCTCTCTAGCAGTTACGACCTACAAGTGCTCCTTGTGAAGAATGGAGACGGATGGACGCTGTAATATGTCGCCGACTTGTTCCTTCCAGGCCTAGAAGACTCGGCGCCTCCTCACACATCCTGGAGGTCACAGACAGTAGTAGATGTCGTGGTGTTTGATGTGGGTGTACTCATTTATTGCAGCATGTAATTTGATGACTATAACTGAGGATTTGGTAATGAGCGTTCTGTTCTAACCTCACTGTCATGTTCGGGGTTAAATGTTCTCCGGAACTCGGAATTGTCACAATTGTGTGACTTGTTCTTCATTCCGGAGGGTGTACTCACTTATGCTGACCACTGTGTATAATATACTCTGACGTGTGATCTTCCTGGGCCCCCGGCTGTGATCGGAGAACATCGTGTCTATGTCTCTGGGGCGTCATCTGTCCTCCATGAATTATAGATGATGGTGCCTGGTCTCCACCCGGAGGAATATTAGTAATGGCGGATATATGTGAGGCCTGCAGGGAGGGGGTGACGTTCTGCAGCAGCTGAGCCCAGTCTACTCCGGAGAGGTGCAGACATATCACCTCTTAAAGGCCAGCCTGTGATTTATTGTTCCAGTTATTGAGGGTTATTTTGTAAACATGTGTATATAACACGGGAGTCTGTGCCATGGGCCCCTAGTATCAGGAGATTCTGCACTGTTGCTGGGCCCTGAGGTTCCAGGAGATTCTGCACTGGTATAAGCTGGGCCCCTGAGATTCGGAGATGTCTGCACCGGTAGCTGGCTGAGATTCAGGAAGGCTGCACGGTATAAGCTGGGCCCTGAGGTTCCAGGAGATGGCTGACTGTATAAGCTGGGCCCCTGAGTTCCAGGAGACGGCTGCAGGGTATATAGCTGGGCCCCTGAGGTTCCAGAGTATGCTGCACTGGTATAAGCTGGGCCTGAGATATAGGAGACGCTGCACTGGTATAGCTGGGCCCCTGAGGTTCCAGGAGATGGCTGCACTGGTATAGTGCCTAGGCCAGCGGTGATGGTTAACTGCCCTGAGTTCCAGGAGATGTCTGCACTGGTATAAGCTGGGCCCTGAGGTTCCAGGAGACGTCTGCACTGGTAAAAGCTGGGCCCCTGAGGTTCCAGGAGATGTCTGCACTGGTATAAGCTGGGCCCCTGAGTTCCAGGAGAGTTGCATGGTATAAGCTGGGCCCTGAGGTTCCAGAGATGCTGCACTGGTATAAGCTGGGCCCCTGAGGTTCCAGGAGACGGCTGCACTGGTATAAGCTGGGCCCCTGAGGTTCCAGGAGATGGCTGCACTGGTATAAGCTGGGCCCCTGAGGTTCCAGGAGACGGCTGCACTGGTATAAGCTGGGCCCTGAGGTTCCAGGAGACGGCTGCACTGGATATAGCTGGGCCCCTGAGGTTCCAGGAGATGGCTGCACTGGTATAAGCTGGGCCCCTGAGGTTCCAGGAGAGGCTGCACTGGTATAAGCTGGGCCCCTGAGGTCCAGGAGAGGCTGCACTGGTATAAGCTGGGCCCCTGAGGTTCCAGGAGACGTCTGCACTGGTATAAGCTGGGCCCTGAGGTTCCAGGAGACGGCTGCACTGGTATAAGCTGGGCCCTGAGGTTCAGGAGACTCTGCATGGTATAAGCTGGGCCTGAGGTTCCAGGACGGTTGCACTGGTATAAGCTGGGCCCTGAGGTTCCAGGAGACGGTGCACTGGTATAAGCTGGGCCCTGAGGTTCCAGGAGATGTCTGCACTGGTATAAGCTGGGCTCTCTGAGGTTCCAGGAGACGGGTGCACTGGTATAAGCTGGGCCCTGAGGTTCCAGGAGACGTTGCATGGTATAAGCTGGGCTCTCTGAGGTTCCAGGAGACGTGCACTGGTATAAGCTGGGCTCTCTGAGGTTCCAGGAGACGGTGCACTGGTATAAGCTGGGCCTGAGTTCAGGAGACGCTGCACTGGTATAAGCTGGGCTCTCTGAGGTTCCAGGAGACGTCTGCACTGGTATAAGCTGGGCTCTCTGAGGTTCCAGGAGACGTCTGCACTGGTATAAGCTGGGCTCTCTGAGGTTCCAGGAGAGTGCACTGGTATAAGCTGGGCCCTGAGGTTCCGGAGACGTGCCTGGTATAAGTGGCCTGAGGTTCCAGGAGACTCTGCATGGTATAAGTGGGCTCTCTGAGGTTCCAGGAGACGGGTGCACTGGTATAAGCTGGGCCCTGAGGTTCCAGGAGACGTCTGCACTGGTATAAGCTGGGCTCTCTGAGGTTCCAGGAGACGTCTGCACTGGTATAAGCTGGGCTCTCTGAGGTTCCAGGAGACGGCTGCACTGGTATAAGCTGGGCTCTCTGATTAAAGCACGTAGTTCCCATTTTTTAACGGTATAAATAAAGGAGTTTATAGAGAATAAGTTCTACAACTTTCTGATAATCTGTGTGTTCTAATTCAGCTCACAGAGTATTATCTGCACAGATACACTGTAATAACCAGCAGAGAGATGTGTGCAGCTCACAGAGCATTGTCTGCACCGATACATTGTAACAGACGAGCAGAGACAGGTGCAGCTCACAGAGCATTGTCTACACTGATACAATGTAACAAACCAACAGAGAGATCTGTGCAGCTCACATAGCATTGTATGCACTGATACATTGTAACAGACCAGCAGAGAGATGTGTGCAGCTCACAGAGCATTGTCTACACTGATACATTGTAACAGACCAGCAGAGAGATGTGTGCAGCTCAGAGCATTGTCTACACTGATACAATGTAACAAACCAACAGAGAGATCTGTGCAGCTCACAGAGCATTGTCTATACTGATACATTGTAACAAACCAGCAAAGAGATGTGTGCAGCTCACAGAGCATTGTCTACACTGATACATTGTAACAGACCAACAGAGAGATGTGCCCAGCTCACAGAGCATTGTCTACACTGATACATTGTAACAGACCAACAGAGAGATGTGCTCAGCTCACAGAGCATTGTCTGCAGTGATACATTGTAACAGACCAGCAGAGAGATGTGTGCAGCTCACAGAGCATTGTCTACACTGATACATTGTAACAGACCAACAGAGAGATGTGCTCAGCTCACAGAGCATTGTCTGCACTGATACATTGTAACAGACCAGCAGAGAGATGTGTGCAGCTCACAGAGCATTTTCTGCAGTGATACATTGTAAGAGACCAGAAGAGATGTGTGCAGCTCACAGAGCATTGTCTGCAGTGATACATTGTAACAGACCAGCAGAGAGATGTGTGCAGCTCACAGAGCATTTTCTGCAGTGATACATTGTAAGAGACCAGCAGAGAGATGTGTGCAGCTCACAGAGCATTGTCTGCAGTGATACATTGTAACAAACCAGCAGAGAGGTGTGTGCAGCTCACAGAGCATTGTACACACTGATACATTGTAACAGACCAGCAGGTAAATGTTTGCAGCTCACAGAGCATTGTCTACACTGATACACTTCTATTACGGCGGGTGCCATTATCGCCGTCGTTGTCGCTGCTCCTCACGGCGTTACTGTCTCATGATTGACTTTTCTTCATTCTCGTTGAGACACAGGCGATGGAGAGCAAACTTCTGATCGGTGGGAAGACCATTATCGACCACACCAACGAGCAGCAGAAGATGCTGGAGATAAAGAGGCAGGAGATCGCCGAACAGGTGAGACGTAGACCATAGACCTCCGCAGGTGACATCACTATGGGGCAAATGTGGAGAGGGGTGGTGGCAAATCTACCCCAATGTCTCCAGGAGCCCACAGGATCTACGGGCGGCACAGGAGCTGTGCACCCTCCAACATGTGGACAGAAGGCAGATAGTCCCCCATTAACTGCAAGATATGGGAGACCTTTCACCATGACATAATCATGGCAGGGTCAAAGGCAGCCACAGGGGGCATCATCTGCCCAGCATAGAGAAGGTCACTGACCAGAGTGGATTGAGTGTAGGTCCGGACTATGCTATTTACACCATTGCCAAACCTGCAGCATAATGTCCTTCATGCTACTGCTTTCCACTCTCATCCAAGTGCTGGACTTACAGCTACACTGCTCAGTACCTGTATACAATGTCCTCCATGCCATTGCTGGATTCCTATCTACTGCTTCAGAATGTCTTCCATGCTACTGCTGCTTTATTGTAAGTGTTTTAACTCATCCCAGTGCTGCATTTATACTCAGCACTAGTGTAGAACATCCACTGTGCTGCTGCTGGATTCACATCTATACTTCTCAGTACTGCTGCATAATGTCCTCCATGCTACTGCTTTCCACTCTTGTTCAAGTAATGTTTACAGCTACACTGCTCAGTAGGAGTGTTGAATGTCCTCCATGCTGTTGCTGGATCCACATTTCTGCTGCATAATGTCTTCCATGCTACTGTTGCTTCCATGTAAATGTTTTAACTCACCCCAGTGCTGGATTTATACTATGTACTAGTGTAGATTATAGAACTTCCTCCATGCTGTTGCTGGATTCACATCTACACTTCTCATTACTGCTGTGTAATGTCCTCTATGCTGCTGCTTTTTACTGTGTTTTATTTCACCCATTTCTGAACTTACAGCTGCACTGCTCAGTACTGGTGTAGAATGTCCTTCATGCTGTTTCTGGATTCACATCTACACTTCTCATTACTGCTGTGTAATGTCCTTTATGCTGCTGCTTTTTACTGAGTGTTTCATCTCACCCATTTCTGAACTTACAGCTGCACTGCTCAGTACTGGTGTAGAATGTTCTTTATGCTGTTTCTGGATTCACATCTACACTTCTCATTACTGCTGTGTAATGTCCTTTATGCTGCTGCTTTTAACTGTGTTTCATCTCACCCATTTCTGAACTTATAGCTACACTGCTCAGTACTGGTGTAGAATGTCCTTCATGCTGTTTCTGGATTCACATCTACACTTCTCATTACTGCTGTGAAATGTCCTCCACGCTGCTGCTTTTTACTGAGTGTTTCATCTCACCCATTTCTGAACTTATAGCTACACTGCTCAGTACTGGTGTAGAATGTCTTTCATGCTGTTTCTGGATTCACTGCTGCATAATATCCTCCATGTTACTGTTGCTTTCTAATAAGTCTTTTATGTCACCCCAGTGCTGCATTTACAGCAACACTGCTCAGTATTATTTTAGAATGTCCTCCATGCGGTTTCAAGCCTTGCAACTGGGCTCCTTAGCGAAAAAAAGAAAAAATGACTAATGCGTGAAATATACATGGGAGTCAGTCCCCTCTCACAGCACAAAGTCTCAGCACTTTCACAAGCATGTCCTTTTTTTATGCATTTTGTTTTCTGCAAGAAATATACAGGCTATGGCCAGAAAACCACATTACGTGCATTTTTCATGCATTTTTTGGGGCTAAGGCCATGTTTCCACTGTTTTTTTCTGCAGGTGTCAGGAGACAAAAGAAACGACACCACTCCCCTCCAATTGCTACGTTTTTTGCTTTGCTTCTGTGTTTTGGGTCCAGCTCTGAAGCAGCGTCTTTTTATGCATTTTTTTTCTAGTGCATGAAAGCTCAGATTCTGCTGTTGTACTTTCTTTCAGGCTCCCCAGAGAAGCCAATATGTTAAAATTGCACCAAAAAATGCACAGTCCTGCAAAAAGAAGCAGAAAAACCAGCATCGTTGGCTGTGTGGGGAAAAAGGCCTTAGTCATTATTCATCTGCTGTAAAATTAATGAAAGAATCAAAACGTTACGTTTTTATAAACTCAAGATGGTGATTTCAGTGCACAAATTAACTCCTTCCATTGATCAAATTTGCAGAAACGGCGGGAACGGGAAATTCAGCAACAGGTGCTGCTGCGAGACGAGGAGACGGTGGAGCTGAGGGGGACGTACACGTCTCTGCAGCAGGAGGTCGAGATGAAGACCAAGAAGCTGAAAAAGGTGACGCTTTATATACATCGCTGTGATAAACAAGTCTGGCCGTGACAGAGAACCAGTCCCCTGTATGGCCCGTCACCTGGGAGTATAGGTAGTCACCATGTAAGTTGCTGCTCCACACGTGGTGGAGTAATGCGGGCTGTGTTCCTCTCGCAGCTCTACGCCAAGCTACAGGCTGTGAAAGGAGAGATCCAGGACCAGCACGACGAGTACGTACGGGTGAGGCAGGACCTGGAGCAAGCCCAGAACGAGCAGACACGAGAGCTGAAATACAAGTACGTTTGTGATACACAACACCTCCGCTCTCCCCCAGAAGCTCAGGGGTGGAGAATGGCTCCCAGACTGAACTTTGGGTCATTTTTTTTTACTGTCAGGTATTTGATCATTGAAAACTTCATACCTCCGGAAGAAAAGAACAAGATTATGAACCGTCTGTACTACGATGCCGAGGAGGACCAGTGGAAATTTCAGCCTCTCGTTCCTCCGGGAAAGTAAGTTTTTGTAAGATTTGCTGTCACACTATCAGTAACAAAGAGGGTCCTCAAACTCCCCATGGAGCTGGGACCCTAACTATCCCTGCCCCGTGAGTACTCTTGAAGGTAGAGAGGCCTGAGTCTCTGACCATACTATGCTCCTGTAAAAACACTAATCTGTCCCTCACCACCCCATGAGGCATGGGACAGAAATGAAAGGTAAACCGACCAAAGACAAAACAGGGATAACAGAAATCCTCTATCATACAAAAGCACCAACCAACAATAGGAGAATAGGGACAGGGAGGAATAAACTAAATGAGAAAAGGGACCAGGAGATAAACACACACATAGAACAGCAACCAACAGATCACCACAACTCCAAACTTCAACTAAGCTTTATCACACAGCACAGGAATACAAATCTTTCACCTGCAGGGACTAAAGCACAGAGCCTGTATTTATAGAGAGGGAGTAAATGATAAGCAGTTGCAGCTGAGAACAACTAGGCTGTATGGCCTCAGCCAGCATGGAAAGAGTCCTTAACCCTCTCAGCATTGAAAGAAAGGTAAATCGATTTAAATTAGGACACGAGTCACACCATCTCTAAAGAGTACTGCGATTCATTAACCAACGTGACCGTCTAACTCCAAGTCATCCAGGGGGAAGTGACACCCTCTAAAATCTGCATATATAGGATTTAGTAAAATTGTGGACTGTCCAGGTGGATTCATACGGGCTGTAATGTAAAATGTGAACAGAGGCCCCACAGTAACAGGGCTCAGTACAGACAGGCAGCTCAGGAGGGCAGTCAGCCGAGCCAAGGGTCAGCATATTTTCATGCCCATAAAATGCTCCATAGATTATACCCCATAAAATGCTCCATAGATTATGCCCCATAAAATGCTCCATAGTTTTTACCCATAAGATGCTCCATAGATTATGCCCTCATAAAATGCTCCTAGTTTTATACCCCATAAATTTGCTCCATAGATTATGCCCCCATAAAAATGCTCCATAGATTATACCTCCATAAAATGCTCCATAGATTTTTACCCCATAAAATGCTCCATAGATTATGCCCCCAAAATGATGCCCCATGATGTATATGCCCCATAATATGCTCCATAGATTATGCCCCCATAAGATGCTCCATAGTTTATACCCCCATAAAATGTTTCATAGATTATGCCCCCATAAAATGCTCCATAGTTTATACCCCCATAAAATGCTCCACAGATTATCCCCCCATAAAATGCTCCATAGTTTATACCCCCATAAATGCTCCATAGATTATACCCCCACAAGATGCTCCATAGATTATGCCCCATAAGATGCTCCATAGATTATACCCCCATAAAATGCTCCATAGATTATACCCCCATAAAATGCTCCATAGTTATACCCCCTTTAAATGCTACATAGATTATACCCCACAAAAATGCTCCATAGATTATACCCCATAAAATGCTCATAGATTATACCCCCATAAAATGCTCCATAGATTATGCCACCCATAATATGCTCCATAGATTATACCCCCATA
Source organism: Oophaga sylvatica (assembly GCA_033576555.1). Lineage (NCBI taxonomy): Eukaryota > Metazoa > Chordata > Amphibia > Anura > Dendrobatidae > Oophaga > Oophaga sylvatica. The sequence continues at coordinate 2,162 of JARQOD010010053.1, read as the reverse complement.
AAATGCTCCATATATTATGCCCCCATAAAATGCTCCATAGATTATACCCCCTAAAATGCTCCATATATTATACCCCCATAAAAATGCTCCACAGATTATACCCCCATAGATACTCCATAGATTATACCCCATAGATACTCCATAGATTATACCCCTTAAAGTGCTCCATAGATTATGCCCCCATAAGATGCTCCATAGATTATACCCCCATAAAATGCTCCATAGATTATGCCCCATAAGATGCTCCATAGATTATACCCCCATAAAATGCTCCATAGATTATACCCCATAAAATGCTCCATAGATTATACCCCATTAAATGCTACATAGATTATACCCCACAAAATGCTCCATAGATTATACCCCCATAAAATGCTCCATAGATTATACCCCCATAAAATGCTCCATAGATTATGCCCCCATTAATATGCTCCATAGATTTTACCCCATAAAATGCTCCATATATTATGCCCCCATAAAATGCTCCATAGATTATACCCCATAAAAATTCTCCATATATTATTACCCCCATAAAATGCTCCACTGATTATACCCCCATAAGATACTCCATAGATTATACCCCATAAGATACTCCATAGATTATACCCCTTAAAGTGCTCCATAGATTATGCCCCCATAAGATGCTCCATAGATTATACCCCCATAAAATGCTCCATAGATTATGCCCCCATAAAATGCTCCATAGATTATGCCCCCATAAAATGCTCCATAGATTATACCCCCATAAAATGCTCCATAGATTATGCCCCCATAAATGTTCCATAGATTATTTGCCCCCATACTATGCTCCATAGATTATGCCCCATAAAATGCTCCATAGATTTATGCCCCCATAAGATGCTCCATAGATTATACCCCCATAAGATGCTCCATAGATTATACCCCATTAAAATGCTCCATAGATTATACCCCATAAGATGCTCCATAGATTATGCCCCATAAAATGCTCCATAGATGTATATGCCCCATAATATGCTCCATAGATTATACCCCATAAAATGCTCCATAGATTATGCCCCATAATATGCTCCATAGATTATACCCCCATAAAATGCTCCATTATTATGCCCCATAAAATGCTCCATAGATGTATATGCCCCCATAATATGCTCCATAGATTATACCCCATAAAATGCTCCATAGATTATGCCCCCATAATATGCTCCATAGATTATACCCCATAAAATGCTCCATAGATTATACCCCCATAAGATGCTCCATAGATTATACCCCATAAATGCTCCATAGATTATGCCCCCATAATATGCTCCATAGATTATGCCCCATAGATGCTCCATAGATTATACCCCCATAAAATGCTCCATAGATTATACCCCCATAAGATGCTCCATAGATTATACCCCATAAAATGCTCCATAGATTATACCCCCATAATATGCTCCATAGATTATGCCCCCATAAGATGCTCCATAGATTATACCCCCATAAGATGCTCCATAGATTATACCCCCATAAAATGCTCCATAGATTATACCCCCATAAGATGCTCCATAGATTATACCCCATAAAATGCTCCATAGATTATGCCCCCATAAAATGTTCCATAGATTATGCCCCCATAAGATGCTCCATAGATTATACCCCCATAAGTGCTCCATATATTATGTCCCCATAAAATGCTCCATAGATTATACCCCCATAAGATGCTCCATAGATCATACCCCATAAGATGCTCCATAGATCATGCCCCCATAAAATGCTCCATAGATTATACCCCCATAAGATGCTCCATAGATTATACCCCATTAAAATGCTCCATAGATTATACCCCATAAGATGCTCCATAGATTATACCCCATAAAATGCTCCATAGATTAGGCCCCCATAAGATGCTCCATAGATTATACCCCCATAAAATGCTCCATAGATTATGCCCCATAAGATGCTCCATAGATTTTTACCCCATAAAATGCTCCATAGATTTTGCCCCCATAAAATGCTCCATAGATTATGCCCCATAAGATGCTCCACAGATTATACCCCCATAAAATGCTCCATAGATTATGCCCCCATAAGATGCTCCAAAGATTTTTACCCCCATAAGATGCTCCACACATTATACACCATAAAATGCTCCATAGATTATACCCCATAAAATGCTCCATGATTATGCCCCCATA
>JARQOD010010052.1:0-28845 GCA_033576555.1 Oophaga sylvatica | reverse complement strand
AAAAAAATCAGTATAAAAACATCAGTACACGAAAAAGGGGAAAAAGGGGAAAACGGTATTTCATCGGGAAAAAGAAATTGGGGGACACAAACTTGGGTTTAATTGTTTCATCAAAGAGATCCCAATAGCATCTTCAGGGGGAAAAAGGGACTGTGACTCTATTACCACCTTTAGGTAAAACCAAAATCAATATCCACCTTTAAAGGGGCCTTGTCATATGACATTAAATAGGTATAACATTATCCAAAAAAAACTGTTCTCACAGTTTCTGCTTCTATAGGAGCAAGCGGGGGTTCTAATGATTGCCCTTTTTTTTCCCCCTGGACTTTATGGAAAAATTTCCGGGCAAGTTAGTATTTCCCTTTGGTATGACCCCCGGGCTGGGCTGTGTTTTTTTAAAACCCCCGGGGGGTTAGCCCTCCACCCCATTTTAAAGTGTTATTTTTCTCAGATTTTTGTCAGATTAATTTAAATTTCTGTCCTTTGGGGTTTTTTTTTTCTGATTTTAAACAAAAGGGGTACCAACATTTTGACCAAGTGTTACAAATGATGTCAGAACACTGCGTTTAAAAAATCATAACTCCAAATTTCAGTAAACAAAAAATAAGTCTTATATTTTTTAAAAAAAGAGTCAAAAGCCCTCCTTTAGTCAAAGTGCATCTTTTAAAAGGGGATGGTTTTTACCACTATTACCTACCTTCCATGTGCCAAACCAATATCTGAATGGGGAGTGAAAAGGAAACCGGAAGCTTTTAAAATTTAAAAACCCTTTTGGGAAAAGTGGTTGGGCAGGGTGCTTTTCCCTGAAGGGGGATACCCCCGAATTAAACATAAAGAAAAATTGAGTCTGCATGACCATGTCCAGTAGGTACCATTTTTGGGATGCTTCACGAAGGTTTGAAGGGGCTTTGGAATTACAGGTTGGGTATTCAGGAAGCAGTTATCTTAAGGGGCCCATTTTTTGAACAAACCTATTAAATTCTGCGTGTTTGCTGAAAGGTAAAAATTTTTTGTGGCCTATTTTTTTGCAATCGGTTTTTTTTTTTTCTTCTTTTAAGAGAAAAAGACGTTATTGTTTGGTTTTTAATGCTGTTGTAAAAAATTTTCCAAAAATTTTTTTGTTCAAAATTCTGCTTTATTTTTTACCCTAGTTTCAAATTTTCTGTCCATTTAACAAAGCAGTATATACAGTTGGGGTCAAAAGTTTACATACCCGGCCAAATTTTTGTTTCTGGCCTTTTATCAAAAAACAATGATAACACCAAAAATTTTTCTCCCCTCATGGGTTTAAACCCCTTACCCCCCCGGGTGGTTTCATTAAGACCGGGCCAATTTTTTTCAATTCTGACCAGTCTCTTTAAGGTTATAACCTTTGGAAAGCTTCAACGGATCTTCGCGATTTTAGATTTGTTTTCTCGTGACATATTGTACTCATGGGAATGGTAAAATTTTTTCCTTTTAATTGCTTTATTTAAAAAAAACGAAAAAAGGGAAAAATTTTGAAAATTTTTAATTTTCAAACTTTGAATTTTTATTCCCTTAAAACAGAGAAATATGTCACACAAAATAGTTAAGAAATAACATTTCCCACATGTCTACTTTACATCAGCACAATTTTGGAAGAAAAATTTTTTTTTGTTAGGAAATTATAAGGGTTAAAAGTTGACCAGCGATTTCTCATTTTTACAACAAAATTTACAAAGCCATTTTTTTTCGGGACCACCTCATATTTGAAGTCACTTTGAGGGGTCTATATAGCAGAAAATACCCAAAAGTGACACCATTCTAAAAACTACACCCCTCAAGGTACTCAAAACCACATTCAAGAAGTTTATTAACCCTTCAGGTGCTTCACAGGAGCTGAAGCAACGTGGAAGGAAAAAATGAACATTTTACTTTTTAGTCACAAAAATGATCTTTTAAAAACATTTTTTTTATTTTCACAAGGGAAAAAGGAAAAAGGCCGATAAAGTTGTTGTGCAATTTCTCCTGAGTACGCCGATACCCCATATGTGAGGGAAAACCACTGTTTGGGCACACGGCAGAGCTCGGAATGGAAGGAGCGCAGTTTGACTTTTCCAAACCAAAATTGGCTGGAATTGAGAACGGACGCCATGTCGCGTTTGGAGAGGCCCTGATGTGCCTAAACAGTGGAAACCCCCCACATGTGACCCCATTTTGGAAACTAGACCCCCTAAGGAACTTATCTAGATGTGTGGTGAGTAGTTTAAACCCTCAAGTGCTTCACGCAAGTTTGTAATGTAGAGCCGTGAAGAAAAAAAAATCATATTTTTTCCACAAACATGATGTTTTAGTCCCCAAATTTTTATTTTCCCAAGGGTAAGAGGAGAAATTGGACCACAAAAGTTGTTGTCAACATGTCCTGAGTACGCTGATACCCCATATGTGGGGGGAACCATGTTTGGGCGCACGGCAGGGCTTGAAAGGGAAGGAGGCCGTTTGACTTTTCCAAACCAAAATTGGCTGGAATTGCGAACGGACGCCATGTCGCGTTTGGAGGGCCCCTGATGTGCCTAAACAGTGGAAACCCCCCACATGTCACACCATTTTGGAAACTAGACCCCTAAGGAACATATTAGATGTGTGGTGAGCACTTTGAACCCTCAAGTGCTTCACGCAAGTTTGTAATGTAGAGCCATGAAGAAAAAAAATCATATTTTTTCCACAAGCATGATGTTTTAGTCCCCAATTTTTTATTTTCCCAAGGGTAAGAGGAGAAATTGGATCACAAAAGTTGTTGTCCAACATGTCCTGAGTACGCTGATACCCCATATGTGGGGGGGAACCACTGTTTGGGCGCACGGCAGGGCTTGAAAGGGAAGGAGCGCCGTTTGACTTTTCCAAACCAAAATTGGCTGGAATTGCGAACGGACGCCATGTCGCGTTTGGAGGGCCCCTGATGTGCCTAAACAGTGGAAACCCCCACATGTGACCCAATTTTGGAAACTAGACCCCCTAAGGAACTTATCTAGGTGTGTGGTGAGCACTTTGAACCCCCAAGTGTTTCACTAACGTTTTAATGCCCTGGCGTGAAAAAAAAAAATATTTTTTTTTCCACAAAAGTGATGTTTTAGTCCCCAATTTTTATTTTCTTAAGGGTAAGAGGAGAAATTGGACCCCAAAAGTGGTTTTCCAATTTGTCCTGAGTACGCTGATACCCCATATGTTGGGGGGATCCACTGTTTGGGCACACGGCAGGGCTCGGAAGGGAAGCAGTGACGTTTTGGAATGCAGACTTGATGGAATGGTCTGCGGGCGTCATGTTCCGTTAGCAGAGCCCCTGATGTGCCTAAACAGTGGAAACCCCCCACATGTGACCACATTTTGGAAACTAGACCCCCTAAGGAACTTATCTAGGTGTGTGGTGAGCACTTTGAACCCCCAAGTGTTTCACTAACGTTTATAATGCCCTGGCGTGAAAAAAAAAATATTTTTTTTTCCACAAAAGTGATGTTTTAGTCCCCAATTTTTTATTTTCCCAAGGGTAAGAGGAGAAATTGGACCCCAAAAGTGGTTGTCCAATTTGTCCTGAGTACGCTGATACCCCATATGTTGGGGATCCACTGTTTGGGCACACGGCAGGGCTCGGAAGGGAATCAGTGACGTTTTGGAATGCAGACTTTGATGGAATGGTCTGCGGGCGTCATGTTCCGTTAGCATAGCCCCTGATGTGCCTAAACAGTGGAAACCCCCCACATGTGACCCCATTTTGGAAACTAGACCCCCTAAGGAACTTATCTAGGTGTGTGGTGAGCACTTTGAACCCCCAAGTGTTTCACTAACGTTTATAATGCCCTGGCGTGAAAAAAAAAATATTTTTTTTTTCCACAAAAGTGATGTTTTAGTCCCCAATTTTTTATTTTCCCAAGGGTAAGAGGAGAAATTGGACCCCAAAAGTGGTTTTCCAATTTGTCCTGAGTACGCAGATACCCCATATGTTGGGGGATCCACTGTTTGGGCATACGGCAGGGCTCGGAAGGGAAGCAGTGACGTTTTGGAATGCAGACTTTGATGGAATGGTCTGCGGGCGTCATGTTCCGTTAGCAGAGCCCCTGATGTGCCTAAACAGTGGAAACCCCCCCATGTGACCCCATTTTGGAAACTAGACCCCCTAAGGAACTTATCTAGGTGTGTGATGAGCACTTTGAACCCCCAAGTGTTTCACTAAAGTTTATAATGCCCAGGTGTGAAAAAAAAAATCCTACTTTTTACCTCACACAAATGATGTTTTAGTCCCCAATTTTTTATTTTCCCAAGGTTAAGAGGAGAAATTGGACACCAAAAGTTGTTGTCCAATTTGTCCTGAGTACACTGGTACCCCATATGTGGGAAAAAACTGTTTGGGCACAATTCGGGGCTCAGAAGGGAAATTGTGACGTTTTGGAAGCAGACTTTGATGGAATGGTCTGCGGGCGTCATGTTCCATTTGCAGAGCCCCTGATGTGCCTAAACAGTAAAAAAAACCCACAAGTGACATAATTTTGGAAAGTAGACTCCCAAGGAACTTTTCTAAATGTGCCCCCTTTCTGGAACTAATCTTTCCTGTAAAGTAAATTAGTAGTGCATGGAGGTGTGGTACAATTTGAAACAATCCTTCATACACAGGTCAGGTTTTTCGGGGCAGGTGTCCCATTGGTAAGTGGTGTCCTTGCGTATTCCCCTTTTGTAACACACTCGGCACCTTTTTTGCGGCTTACCTTTTCTTCCAGTTAGCGGGACCGCCCCGGGAAATGCTGACCTGGTATGATACGAGCACCTTCAGTTCCGGAAGTACTGGGGCCCGCTGTTTCCTGAGCGCCAAACATCAGGGCCTTAACCACTACCTCCTGAAACTGAAGGTACGTCGTATCGCTGTTGCGTGCACATCGTGACAGCAGGAAAGCGTTGAGCATTGCCATTTGGACGATGTGCACGGACAGCTTCTTGTACCACACCTTGGCCTTTCTCAAAGCACTGTACGGTTGGAGGAGTTGATCAGAGAGATCAACACCCCCCATGTATTTATTGTACCCCAGTACACAGTCCGGTTTGCGGACCTGTGTAGAGGTACCCCGTACAGTGCTGAGGGCGCTGCCATCACCATGTATGGTGGTCAAGAGAAGGACATCCCTCTTGTCCTTGTACTTGACCACCAACAGGTGGTCGCTACATTGGGCTCTGCTCTCACCCTTTCTGAGCATCAGCCCAAGTAGCGTCTTTGGGAGGCCTCTCTGATTTTTGCGGACGGTACCGCAGGCTGCGGTACCTCGCGCAGAGAGGGATTTGTAGAGTGGTATGCTGGAATAAAAGTTATCAGTGTAAAGGTGATAACCTTTATCCAGCAGTGGGTGCACCAAATCCCACACAATTTTCCCACTCACTCCCAGGACGGGGGGACACTCAGGGGTACAATCCTGGTGTCCTTTCCTTCGTAAACTCTAAAGCTGTGTGTGTACCCTGAGGTACTCTCACACAGCTTGTAGAGTTTGATTCCGTACCTTGCCCTCTTGCTGGGCAGGTACTGGCGGAATGCGAGCCGTCCCTTAAAATGAACCAAGGACTCATCCACGCAGATGTCCCTTTGGGGCACGTACACTTCAGCAAACTTTTTGTTGAAGTGTTCGATGACCGGCCGAACTTTGAACAGGCGGTCAAAGTTGGGGTCATCTCGTGGGGGACACTGTGCATTATCATTATAATGCAGGAATTTGTGGATGGCCTCAAAACGCGTCCGAGCCATGACCATTCGGAACAGTGGAGTGTTGTATAAAATATCAACACTCCAATATTGCCGAATTTCTGGCTTCTTCAGGATCCCCATATGGAGGACCAGGCCCCAAAACTGCATCATTTCAACTGTGTCTACAGGAGACCAGTTGGAAAATGATGAACGGGGGTTTTGCGCCAAAAATTGCCGAGCGTACAAATTTGTTTGCTCCACCATGAGGTTAATTAAATCCTCAGAGAAAAAGACTTTGAAAAAGTCTATTTCTGTGAAGCCGGTGGAGTCAAACCTGATTCCTGATTCTGCCACAAAATCAGGAATCAGTGGCTCGTAATTTTCGGGGGCCGGGGTCCATACGGGGTCCGAAGAGGGGTGCGCTGGTTCATTTTCAGGGCCGGGCGCTGCCTCATGTTCTGTCCTGGGGCGTCTGCGTGGCGGTTCCGTAGGACCCGAGGAGGAAGATGAGGAGGAAGAAGAATCTTCATCTGAAAAATAAAGAAATGTGGGATCCTCTCCCTCGCTATCAGTGTCGGAGGCAAGGACACTCCACTGAATAGCGCTGTTGGGATGAGCGTGACGAGCGGGACATTTTTTTTGTGAATGTGGTGCTTTGTGTGAACTTTATTTATAACTGTGTGTGTGTGTGTGGGGGGGGGATAGTGATTGGTGTAAACTAAGCTGAAAAGAAAAAGCTAAAAGAAAAGAAAGCGAATAGGGAAAAAAAGGCCTGTGAAAAAAAGTCTAAACCAGCAGGCACGAGCTCTGATAAGTGACCGGTGTCACTTATCAAAGTTCCGTGGCTGCTGGATGTGCGCACGGGAGTGACGGAAAGGGGGTGAAAAAAAAATGGCAGGCACGAGCTCTGATAAGTGACCGGTGTTACTTATCAAAGTTCCGCGGCTGCTGGATGTGCGCACGGGAGTGGCGGAAAGGGGGTGAAAAAAAAAACTGGCAGGCACGAGCTCTGATAAGTGACCGCTGTCACTTATCAAAGTTCCGCGGCTGCTGGATGTGCGCACGGCAGTGGCGGAAAGGGGGGTGAAAAAAAAAAAAAACAGCAGGAACGAGCTCTGATAAGTGACTGGTGTCACTTATCAAAGTTCCGTGGCTGCTGGGTGTGCGCACGGGAGTGGCGGAAAAGTTGGTGAAAAAAAACAAAAAAAAAAACAGCAGGAACGAGCTCTGATAAGTGACTGGTGTCACTTATCAAAGTTCCGTGGCTGCGGTGTGCGCACGGGAGTGGCGGAAAAGTTGGTGAAAAAAAACAGCAGGAACGAGCTCTGATAGTGACTGGTGTCACTTATCAAAGTTCCGTGGCTGCTGGGTGTGCGCACGGGAGTGGCGGAAAAGTTGGTGAAAAAAAAACAAAAAAAAAAAACAGCAGGAACGAGCTCTGATAAGTGACTGGTGTCACTTATCAAAGTTCCGTGGCTGCTGGATGTGCGCACGGGAGTGGCGGAAAAGTTGGTGGAAAAAAAAAAAAAAAACAGCAGGAACGAGCTCTGATAAGTGACTGGTGTCACTTATCAAAGTTCCGTGGCTGCTGGATGTGCGCACGGGAGTGGCGGAAAGGGGGGGTGAAAAAAAAAACGGCAGGCACGAGCTCTGATAAGTGACCGCTGTCACTTATCAAAGTTTGCGGCTGCTGGATGTGCGCAAGGAGGGGGGTGCGAAAGTGTTGATCGGTGAACTGCGTCACCAATCAACGCTCTGCGGCGCAAAGGGGGTGTAAAAAGAGGGGGAAAGGGAAGGGGGGAGGGGGAATGGGGGATTGGGGTGGATCGGGCAGGGATCGGGGCTCAAAAACTCACGTTTGTAGTCTTTTCTTTCTTTTCTCTTCTTTCTTCTCTCTTCTTTCTTCTCTCTTCTTTCTTCTCTCTTCAGCAGGAGTTGTGGTGTCACAGGCTACTGTGGCACCACAAGGCCCAGCACAGGAGGAGATCTGGCAGTGTGACCGCACAGCAGGAATCCTCAGCAAGTGTGAGGACCCCTGCAGTGCGGTCAGACAGGTCAGATACAGTTTGCAGACAGGTCACAGAGCGGTCACATCGCTGCTGTGACCTGTCATTGGTGGGATCGATGATCACATCAATCCCACCAATCAAAGGAGACCCCTGCATTGCCGGTTGCTAGGCACCGGCCTAGTAATCGGAGCTCACAGCTCCGATTCCTAGGCAGGTCACCGGCAGGTCACCTAGCAGGGCACAGAGCGGTCACACCGCTGCTGTGCCCTGTGATTGGCGCGATCGTCGATGACATCGATCGCGCCAATCAGCTCCTTCATGCCCTACAGGCCCTGGCCTAGGATCGGTGCTATTACTGCACCGATCCAGGCAGGTACAGGCAGGGCACAGCGCGGATATACCGCGGCTGTGCCCTGCGATTGGCGCGATCGATGTGATCGGCGATCGCGCCAATCCGGGGGGGGTCTGGACCTTCCTAGGCCCAGGCCTAGGATCGAGTACATCGGTACTCGATCCTAGCCTGCGATCTCACTGTTTCAGCCGCTCTGATTGGCTGAAACAGTGAGAAAGGCTGTGATTGGCTGTTCAGAATTCAACAGCCAATCACAGCGATCGGGAGGCCTGAGGGGGGAGGACGCAGCCCGGGATGCCGACGCCAACTTCCAAGAGGTAAACTGGCGTCGGAATTTTAATGCGATCACCGCTACTTAAGTCGCGATGTCGCATTAAAGGGCATGACGTACTATCCCGTCCATGGTCAGAATGGCACGGGTTTTATGGATGGGATAGTACGTCTAATGTCAGAGAGGGGTTAACCCCTTAACCCCAAGGGTGGTTTACACGTTAATGACCGGACAATTTTTACAATTCTGACCACTGTCTCTTTATGAGGTTATAACTCTGGAACGCTTCAACGGATCTTTGCGATTCTGAGAAATTTTTCTCGTGACATATTGTACTTCACGTTAGTGGTAAAATTTCTTCGATATAACTTGCGTTTATTTTTGAAAAAATGCAAATATGGCGAAAATTTTGAAAATTTTGCAATTTTCAATCTTTGAATTTTTATTCCCTTAAAACAGAGAAATATGTCACACAAAATAGTTAATAAATAACATTTCCCACATTTCTACTTTACATCAGCACAATTTTGGAACCAAAATTTTTTTTGTTAGGAAATTATAAGGGTTAAAAGTTGACCAGCGATTTCGCATGTTTACAACAACATTTACAAAGCCATTTTGTTTAGGGACCAGCTCACATTTGAAGTCACTTTGAGGGGTCTATATGGCAAAAAATACCCAAAGTGACACCATTCTGAAAATTGCACCCCTCAAGGTACTCAAAACCACATTCAAGAAGTTTATTAACCCTTCAGGTGCGTCACATAAGTTTATAACATAGAGCCGTAAAATTAAAAATCATATTTTTTTCCACAAAAATGATTTTTTTACCCCAATTGTTATTTTCCCAAGGGTAATAAGACCCCAAAAGTTATTGTGCAATTTGTCCTGAGTACGCTGATACCCCATATGTGGGGGTAAACCACTGTTTGGGTGCATGGCAGAGCTCGGAAGGGAAGTAGCGCCGTTTGACTTTTTCAACGCAGAATTGGCTGGACGCCATGTCGTGTTTGGAGATCTCCTGATCTGCCTAAACAGTAGAAACCCCCCACAAATGACACCATTTTGGAAACTGGACCCCTCATGGAACTTATCTAGATGTGTGGTGAGAACTTTGAACCCTCAGGTGTTTCACTAAAGTTTATAACGCCCGAGCATGAAAATAAAAAAATCATATTTTTTCCACAAACATGATCTTTTAGTCCCAACTTTTTATTTTCCCAAGGGTAAGAGGAGAAATTGGACCCCAAAAGTTGTTGTCCAATTTGTCATGAGTATGCTGATACCCCATATGTGGGAGAAAACTACTGTATGGGCACACGTCGGGGCTCGGAAGGGAAGTAGTGATGTTTTGGATTGCAGACTTTGATGGAATGGTCTGCGGGCGTCATATAGCGTTTGGAGAGCCCCTGATGTGCCTAAACAGTGGAAATCACCCACAAGTGACCCATTTTGGAAAACAGACCCCCCAAAGGAACTTATCTAGATGTGTGGTGAGCACTTTGAACCCTGAAGTGCTTCACAGAAGTTTATAACGTACAGCTGTAAAAATAAAAAATCCTTTTTTTTTTTACAAAAATGATTTTTTCGCCCCAATATTTTATTTTCACAAGGGTAACAGGAGAAATTGGACCCCAAAAGTTGTTGTCCAATTTGTCCTGAGTACGCTGATACCCAATATGTGGGAAAAAAACTACTGTATGGGCACACGTTGGGGCTTGGAAGGGAAGTAGTGACGTTTTGGATTGCAGACTTTGATGGAATGGTCTGCGGGCGTCATATAGCGTTTGGAGAGCCCCTGATCTGCCTAAACAGTGGAAACCCCCCACAAGTGACCACATTTTGGAAAATAGACCCCCCAAGGAACTTCTCTAGATGTGTGGTGAGCACTTTGAACCCGAAGTGCTTCACAGAAGTTTATAACGTACAGCCGTAAAAATAAAAAATCCTTTTGATTTTTTACAAAATGATTTTTTTTGCCCCCAATATTTTATTTTCACAAGGGTAACAGGAGAAATTGGACCCCAAAAGTTGTTGTCCAATTTGTCCTGAGTACGCTGATATCCAATATGTGGGAGAAAACTACTGTATGGGCACACATTGGGGCTTGGAAGGGAAGTAGTGACGTTTTGGATTGCAGACTTTGATGGAATGGTCTGCGGGCATCATATAGCGTTTGGAGAGCCCCTGATCTGCCTAAACAGTGGAAACCCCCCACAAGTGACCCCATTTTGGAAAAAAAAACCCCAAGGAACTTATCTAGATGTGTGGTGAGCACTTTGAACCCTGAAGTGCTTCACAGAAGTTTATAACGTACAGCCGTAAAAATAAAAAATCCTTTTTATTTTTTACAAAAATGATTTTTTCGCCCCCAATATTTTATTTTCACAAGGGTAACAGGAGAAATTGGACCCCAAAAGTTGTTGTCCAATTTGTCCTGAGTACGCTGATATCCAATATGTGGGAGAAAACTACTGTATGGGTACATGTTGGGGCTTGGAAGGGAAGTAGTGACGTTTTGGATTGCAGACTTTGATGAAATGGTCATGTTGCATTTGGAGAGCCCCTGATGTGCCTAAACAGTGGAAACCCCCCACAAGTGACCGCATGTTGGAAAATAGACCCCACAAGGAACTTATCTAGATGTATGGTGAGTGCTATGAAGCCCCAAGTGCTTCACAGAAGTTTATAACGTACAGCAGTAAAAACAAAAAAAAAACATTTTTTTTACAAAAATGATATTTTCGCCCCTAGTTTTTTATTTTCCCAAGGGTAACAGAAGAAATTGGACCTCAAGATTTATTGTACAATTTGTCCTGAGTACGCTGATACCCCATATGTGGGGGTAAACCACTGTTTGGGCGCATGGCAGAGCTCAGAAGTGAAGGAGCACCGTTTGACTTTTTCTACGCAGAATTGGGTGGAATTGAGATCAGACACCATGTCACATTTAGAGAGCCCCTGATGTGCCTAAACAGTGGAAACCCCCAAATTCTAACTACAGCCCTAACCCTAACACACCCCTAACCCTAGTCCCAACCCTAACCATAACCTTAACCACAAACGTAACCCTAACACACCCTAACCCTAATCCCAACCCTAACCCTAATCCTAACTTTAGCCCCAACCCTAACCCTAAATTTAGCTTCAACCCTAAACCTAACCCTAATGGGAAAATGGAAGTAAATACATTTTTTTAATTTTATTATTTTTCCTGAACTAAGGGGGTGATAAAGGGTGGTTTCATTTACTATTTATAGCAGGTTTTTATGATTGGCAGCAGTCACATTAAAAGACGCTTTTTATTGCAAAAAATAATTTTTGCATCACCACATTTTGAGAGCTATAATTTTTGCATATTTTGGCCCACAGAGTTATGTGAGGTCTTATTTTATTCGGTACGAGTTGACGTTTTTATTGATACCATGTTTGAGCACTTGACATTTTTTGATCGCTTTTTATTTCGATTTTTGGGAGGTTAAAATGAACAAAAATCATCAATTCATGAATTTCTTTTGGGGGGGGCCTTTATACCGTTCGGCGTGTGGTACAATCGATAAAGCGGTTTTATTCTTCTGGTTAGTACGATTATGGCGATACCTCATTTATATAATTTTTTTATGTTTTGGCGCTTTTATACAATAAAAACAATTTCATATAAAAAATAATTATTTTTGCATCGCTTTATTCTGCGAGCTATAACTTTTTCTATTTTTTGCTGATGATGCTGTGTGGCAGCTCGTTTTTTGCGGAACAAGATGACGTTTTCAGCGGTACCATGTTTACTTATATCGGTCTTTTTGATCGCGTGCTATTCCACTTTTTGTTCGGCAGTATGATGATAAAGTATTGATTTTTTGCTTTTTTTTTTTTAAGGGGTTCACTAAAGGGGTTAACTAGTGGGACAGTTTTATAGTGCGGGTCGTTACGGACGCGGCGATACCAAATATATGTACTTTTATTGTTTTTTTTTTATTTACAGGAAGAAATGAATTTATTGAAGAATATTTTTTTTCCTTCCTTTAATTTGGAATTTTTTTTTACACTTGTGATTTTAATTTTTTTAACTTTTTTACTTTGTCCCAGGGTGGGACATCACAGTATAGGGTCAGATCGCTGGTGTGACAGTGTGCACAGCACACTGTCACACCAGCGATGTGACAGGCAGTGCTGTAGGCTCCCTGCAGGACCCGGCGGCCATCTTGGATCCGGGGTCTTGCAGGTAGGAAGGACTCAGTACAGCGGATCACATCGCGCTGTTCTGAGGGTCTCAGGGGAGCACGCAGGGAGCCCTCTCCCTGCGCGATGCTTCCCTGTGCCCCTGGTACACCACGATCATGTTTTATCGTGGTATGCTAGGGCTTAATGTGCCGGGAGCAGTCCGTGACCACTCCTGGCACATAGTCCTGGGAGTCAGCTGTGATAATCAGCTGACACCCGTCCGCGATCAGCTGCGCTCCCCCGGGAGCGCAGCTGATCGCCTAGGACGAACTATCCCGTCCCTGGGAATTAAGTCCCAGGGCACATGGACGGGATAGTACGTCCGATGACAAAAAGGGATTAATGGTTGGGTGAAGCCACATGCTAGTTTTCAGAGTCTAGTATTTCAGCTGATGTTATTCATGGGTTTTTCTTTGCATCCCGAACAATTTTCTTGGCAGTTGTGGACGAAAGTTTTATTAGTCTACATGGTCTACCCAGGGCCGGCGTCAGCACCCGGCATATCCGGGCAAGTGCCAGGGCCCTGAGCAGGCGAGGGGCCCCACTCGCCATCGGGCACCCCGGCGCCCGTTTGCGATGCCAGCGCTGCCACTGGGCCCCCCCCGCTTGCTCAGGGCCCCGGCACTTCCTCTCTCACAGCAGTGCCGCTGAATGACGTCATCATTCAGCGGACCGGCTGTGGCAGAGAGGGCGCGGACGCCAGACAGGTGAGGTGTGTGTGTGTGTTGTGTGGTGCTGTGTGTGTGATGGTGGTTGGGGAAGGCAGTGATGGTGGTGAGGAGGCAATGATGATGATGATGGGGAGGCAATGATGATGGGGAGGCAATGATGATGATGATGGGGAGACAATGATGATGGGGAGACAATGATGATGATGATGATGATGATGGAGAGGCAATGATGATGGGGAGATGATGATGATATTAATGGGGAGGCAATGATGATGATAATGGGAGGCAATGATAATGGGGAGGCAATGATGATGATGATATTAATGGGGAGGCAATGATGATGATGATGTTAATGGGAGGCAATGATGATGATGATGGGGAAACAATGATGATGGGGAGGCTATGATGATGGGGAGGCGATGATGATGATGATGGGGAGGCAATGATGATGATGATGGGGAGGCTATGATGATGATAATGGGCAGGCAATGATGATGATAATGGGGAGTCTTTCCACAGCGCCCTTTCCTGAGCCGTAACAGTGCAGAATGCAGCACAGTGTAGAGGAGAGCTCCATATTTTGTATGGAGCATTATATGTGGTCCAGTATTCTGTATGGAGCATTATATAAGGGATGGGGGGGGTGACATCCTGCATGGGGTATTATATGGATGATGAGGGGGAGACTATGTGGTGCCCATAATATTGTATGGAGGACTGTACTGTCCAGTCTGTACTGTGCGCTGTGAGGATTTGGTGGTTTTTGAGCTATTGTACAATTTACAATAGATATCACTCATGTAATGGAAGAAGAGAAGTGTTTGGCATTGTACTATACCCATATTTCTCTGCTATATCTGTGCATCAAGAATCGTGGTCTGTGTTAAGGGGGCCCACTGAGACTCTTTTGCCCGGCATGGTCCGCTCACCCCCAACCCTGATGTGCATGGTCCGCTCACCCCACAACCCTGATGTGCATGGTCCCTCACCCCCCAACCTGATGTGCATGGTCCCCTCACCCCCCAACCTGATGTGCATGGTCCCCTCACCCCCAATCCTGATGTGCATGGTCCCCTCACCCCCCAATCCTGATGTGCATGGTCCTCCACCCCCCAATCCCCGATGTGCATGGTCCACTCACCCCCCAATCCTGATGTGCATGGTCCCCTCACCCCCCTATCCTGATGTGCATGGCCCCCTCACCCCCCAATCCTGATGTGCATGGTCCGCCCACCCCCCATATCCTGATGTGCATGGTCCTCTCACCCCCCAACCTGATGTGCATGGTCCCCTCACCCCCCTATCCTGATGTGCATGGCCCCTCACCCCCCAATCCTGATGTGCATGGTCCGCTCACCCCCCATCCTGATGTGCATGGTCCGCTCACCCCCAATCCTGATGTGCATGGTCCCCTCACCCCCCTATCCTGATGTGCATGGTCCCCTCACCCCCCCATCCTGATGTGCATGGCCCCCTCACCCCCCAATCCTGATGTGCATGGACCGCTCACCCCCCCTATCCTGATGTGCATGGTCCTCTCACCCCCAACCCTGATGTGCATGGTCCCCTCACCCCCCCTATCCTGATGTGCATGCCCCCTCACCCCCCAATCCTGATGTGCATGGTCCGCTCACCCCCCCTATCCTGATGTGTATGGCCCCCTCACCCCCCAATCCTGATGTGCATGGTCCGCTCACCCCCCCATCCTGATGTGCATGGTCCGCTCACCCCCAATCCTGATGTGCATGGTCCCCTCACCCCCCCTATCCTGATGTTCATGGTACCCTCACCCCCCATCCTGATGTGCATGGCCCCCTCACCCCCCAATCCTGATGTGCATGGTCCGCTCACCCCCCAATCCTGATGTGCATGGTCCCCTCACCCCCCATCCTGATGTGCATTGCCCCCTCACCCCCCAATCCTGATGTGCATGGACCACTCACCCCCCCTATCCTGATGTGCATGGTCCTCTCACCCCCCAATCCTGATGTGCATGGTCCCCTCACCCCCCCAATCCTGATGTGCATGGTCCGCTCACCCCCAACCCTGATGTGCATGGTCCGCTCACCCCCCAACCCTGATGTGCATGGTCCCCTCACCCCCCAACCCTGATGTGCATGGTCCCCTCACCCACCAACCCTGATGTGCATGGTCCGCTCACCCCCAATCCTGATGTGCATGGTCCCTCACCCCCCTATCCTGATGTGCATGGCCCCTCACCCCCCAATCCTGATGTGCATGGTCCGCTCACCCCCCCTATCCTGATGTGCATGGTCCTCTCACCCCCCAACCCTGATGTGCATGGTCCCCTCACCCCCCCTATCCTGATGTGCATGGCCTCCTCTCCCCCAATCCTGATGTGCATGGTCCGCTCACCCCCTATCCTGATGTGCATGGCCCCCTCACCCCCCAATCCTGATGTGCATGGTCCGCTCACCCCCCTATCCTGATGTGCATGGTCCGCTCACCCCCAATCCTGATGTGCATGGTCCCTCACCCCCCATCCTGATGTGCATGGTCCCCTCACCCCCCCTATCCTGATGTGCATGGTCCCCTCACCCCCCAATCCTGATGTGCATGGTCCGCTCACCCCCCTATCCTGATGTGCATGGTCCGCTCACCCCCAATCCTGATGTGCATGGTCCCCTCACCCCCAATCCTGATGTGCATGGTCCCCTCACCCCCCCTATCCTGATATGCATGGTCCCCTCACCCCCCTATCCTGATATGCATGGTCCCCTCACCCCCTTATCCTGATGTGCATGGTCCCCTCACCCCCCAATCCTGATGTGCATGGTGCCCTCACCCCCCTATCCTGATGTGCATGGCCCCCTCACCCCCCCTATCCTGATATGCATGGTCCCCTCACCCCCTATCCTGATATGCATGGTCCCCTCACTCCCCTTATCCTGATGTGCATGGTCCCCTCACCCCCCTTATCCTGATGTGCATGGTGCCCTCACACCCCCCTATCCTGATGTGCATGGCCCCCTCACCGCTATTAAACTGCACAGATACCCAAAAAAAAAAACATTTATACTCACCTTTCATCCTTGTGCTCCAGCACTGTTCCGTTCAGCTGGACGCCGGGGGAGGAGAGCGGCGCCGGAGTACGCGCATGCCCATACCGCGCGGTCCGGCTCCATATTGCTGAAGACACACTGTAAATGTGTCTTCAGCAAAATGGCGCCGGATAGCGCTATTGCGCATGCGCGATCCGACGCGCACTCCTGGTCTCCTGTCCCGGGAGAAGAGAAGCGCCGTGGCAACGCTCCTCCCGGTCAGGTAAGTATGTGAGTATGGCCCGGAGATCGCGGTATGCATCCAGTACGCATACCGCGATCTCCGGCGCCATACATAGTACTCACCGCTCTGGATGCCTCACTCTGTCTGGAGCCAGACTGCGCAGGCGTGTCGCGCTTGCGCAGTCTATAAAGGCTTCAGACAGAGTGACGCTCCCACCGTTATATTATAGATATAATCAGTGATACTAATATGAAGCCTACAATCGCAAATAATCAAAGAAAAAATACAGCAAGGCATATGTTAAAGAATAGTGCTGATGTATCGCATTGAGCCACATTTAATGTAATGCATAAGTAAATACTGGCCAAAGTGGGATAATTAGTGGCCAGAGAAGGGTAAATATACTTGGGTTATTCAATCCAAATGGCGATGTGCCGGTAAACATTTAAATGTGGCTCAATGCGATACATCAGCACAGGCAGCATGGTGGCTCAGTGGATAGCTCTGAAGCCTTGCAGAGCTGGAGTACTGGGTTCGAATCCCACCAAGGACAACATCTGCAAGGGTTTGTATGTTTCCCTGTGTTTGCGTGGGTTTCCTCTGGTTTCCTCCCACACTCCAAAAAAAACATACTGATAGGGAATCTAGAATGTGAGCCCCATCAGGGACAGCAATGATAATGTGTGCAAACTGTAAAGCGCTGTGGAATATGTTAGCGCTATATAAAGATTATTATTCTTTAACATATTCCATGCTGTATTTTTTCTTTGATTATTTGCGATTCTGGGCTTTATATTAGTATCACTGATTATATATCACTAGCTCTGAACCCGTTTTACGCCTGGGTGGCAAGCATTTTTATAGGTATATGGTCTCCTATCCTGGTGTGTGCTGCCCACCTCCTATCCTGGTATGCATGGCACCCCTCATCCCTATCCTGGTATGCATGGTACCCTCATCCCTATCCTGGTATGTATGGTCCCCTCACCCCTATCCAAATCTGGTATGCATGGCACCCCATTACTCATCCTGGTATGCATGGTTCCCTCATCCCCCAATCCTGGTATGCATGTTACCCCCTCATCCCTATCCTGGTATACATGGTACCTGCTCATCCATATCCTGGTATTCATGGTTCCCTCACCCCCCCAATCCCGGTATGCATGGTCCCCTCATCCCCCAATCCTGGTATGCATAGTCCCCTCTCGCCCAATCCTGGAATGCATGGTCCCCTCACCCCCCAATTCTGGTATGAATGGTCCCCTCACCCCCAATTCTGGTATGCATGTTCCCCCCTCATCCCTATCGTAGTATTATGGTACCCTTCACCCCCTAATCCTGGTATGCATGGTCCCCCCATCCCAATCCTGGTATACATGGCACCCCTTACCTCACAATTCTGGTAGGCATGGTCCCCTTACCCCCCATTGCTGGTATGCATGATACCCCTCTATCCTGGTATGCATGTTACCCCTCATCCCCCAATCCTGGTATGCATGGCCCACTCACCCCCAATCCTGGTATGCATGGTCCTCTCACCCCCCATCCTGGTATGCATGGTTCTCTCACCCCCCTATCTTGGAATGCAAGGTCCCCTCTCCCCAATCCTGGAATGCATTGTCCCCTCACCCCCAATCCTGGTATGCATGGTCTCCTCACCCCCCAATGCTGGTATGCATGGTATCCTCTATCCTGGTATGCATGTTACCCCTCATCCCCCAATCCTGATATGTATGGTCCCTCACCCCCAATCCTGATAAGCATGGTCCCCTCACCCTCCTATCCTGGTATGCATGGTTCTCTCACCCCCCTATCTTGGAATGCAAGATCCCCTCCCCCCCAATCCAGGAATGCATGGTCCCCTCACCCCCCAATCCTGGTATGCATGGTCCCCTCACCCCCCAATGCTGGTATGCAT
Organism: Oophaga sylvatica; assembly: GCA_033576555.1. Lineage (NCBI taxonomy): Eukaryota > Metazoa > Chordata > Amphibia > Anura > Dendrobatidae > Oophaga > Oophaga sylvatica. The sequence goes on along the minus strand of JARQOD010010052.1, from coordinate 10,477 downwards.
GGTCCCCCTCTATCCATATAGTAGATGTATGGTATCCCCTCACCCCTAATCCTGGTATGCATGGTCCCCTTATCCCCAATCCTGGTATATGGCATCCCTTACCTCCCAATCCTGGTATGCAGTTACCCCTCATCCCCCATTCCTGGTATGCATGGCCCCTCACCCCCCAATACTGGTATTCATGGTCCTCTCACCCCAAATCCTGGTATGCATGATTCCTCACTCCAAATCCTGATATGCATGATCCCCTCACCCCAATCCTGATATGCATGGTCCCCTCACCCCCTATCCTGGTATGCATGGTCCTCTCTCCCCCATATCCTGGTATGCATGGTTCTCTCACCCCCCTATCCTGGTAGACGCATCCGAGCTGGGCATCTTAAACACACCGCGAGTACACCTTATAGGTATATCTATTTAGTATGGCTTGATCTCTTTGCACATTTTTGCTGTATAGCATCGCTTATTAAGCATTTATCTCCTATATCTATATACATATGCCTATTTGGTTCAGTGTTTTGGGCATTTAATAATACAATCATAGGATACTAGATGGTTTGCCCTCACTTATGCAACACAGTATTGTGGCATATGTATTATCTACAGTCATGGCCAAAAGTTTTGAGAATGACACAAATATTAATTTTTATAAAAATCTACTGCTTCACTTTTTCTAATGGCAATTTGCATATACTACAGAATGTTATAAAGAGTGATCAACTTAACAGCAATTACTTGCAAAGTCAATATTTGGCTAGAAAATTAACTTTATCCCCAAAACACATTTCAACATCATTGCAGCCCTGCCTTAAAAGGACCAGCTAACCTCTTTTCAGTGATTGCTCCATTAACACAGGTGTGGGTGTTGATGAGGACATGGCTGGAGATCAATCTGTCATGATTAAGTAAGAATGACACCACTGGACACTTTAAAAGGAGGCTGGTGCTTGGCATCATTGTTTCTCTTCCGTTAACCATGGTTATCTCTAAAGAAACACGTGCAGCCATCATTGCAATGCACAAAAATGGCCTAACAGGGAAGAGTATCGCAGCTAGAAAGATTGCACCTCAGTCAACAATCTATCGCATCATCAAGAACTTCAAGGAGAGAGGTTCCATTGTTGCCAAAAAGGCTTCAGGGCGCCCAAGAAAGACCAGCAAGTGCCAGGACCATCTCTTAAAAGTGTTTCAGCTGCGGGATCGGGCTACCAGCAGTGCAGAGCTTGCTCAGGAATTGCAGCATTCAGGTGTGAGTGCATCTGCACGCACTGTGAGGCGGAGACTCTTGGAGCAAGGCCTGGTCTCAAGGAGGGCAGCAAAGAAGCCACTTCTCTCCAGAAAAAACATTATGGACAGACTGATATTCTGCAAAAGGTACAGGCAGTGGACTGCTGAGGACTGGGGTAAAGTTATTTTCTCTGATGAATCCCCTTTTCGATTGTTTTGGACATCAGGAAAACGCCTCATTCGGAGTAGACAAGGTGAGCGCTACCACCAGTCTTGTCTCATGCCAACTGTTAAGCATCCTGAAACCATTCATGTGTGGGGTTGCTTCTCAGCCAAGGGAATCGGCTCTCTCACTGTCTTGCCTAAAAACACAGCCATGAATAAAGAATGGTACCAGAATGTCCTCCAAGAGCAACTTCTCCCAACCCTCCAAGAGCAGTTTGGCGATCAACAATGCCTTTTCCAGCATGATGGAGCACCTTGCCATAAAGCAAAGGTGATAACTAAATGGCTCAGGGAACAAAACATAGAGATTTTGGGTCCATGGCCTGGAAACTCCCCAGATCTTAATCCCATTGAGAACTTGTGGTCAATCATCAAGAGACGGGTGGACAAACAAAAACCTAAAAATTCTGACAAAATGAAAGCATTGATTGTGCAAGAATGGACTGCTATCAGTCAAGATATTGTCCAGAAGTTGATTGAGAGCATGCCAGGGAGAATTGCAGAGGTCCTGAAGAAGAAGGGTCAACACTGCAAATATTGACTTGCTGCATTAACTCATTCTGTCAATATAAGCTTTTGTTACTCATATGTTTGCAATTATTATATTTCTGTCTGTGATAAAAACATCTGTCAAGCACAAATAAAAACCAGAGGGCAGCAGATCATGTGAAAATATATTTGTGTCATTCTCAAAACTTTTGACCATGACTGTATACGTAGGATAGGGTTTGTACTCCTGATTGAGTCTAATCCTGCATGTGTCAGTACGTTTTCTCTTGCCATACATTACCTGTGCGTGAGCATATATACATATATATGTATATTGTAGCGATATTATGAACACATAAACGGATGGGAGAGTAGGGCATCACTATACCTTTGTATGTGGTTTGAGGACCTGTGATGAGGTCATTGCCACATGACCAGTCATGTGGTCTGTCTTAGCTGGATGTCTGCGATATAAATGAGCCTACTACTGACCACAGGTGTGAGTGGCTGGAGGTGTGGAGACCTCCAGTGTGTGTGCTCTGAGGAGACTACTCTGCTAGAGTACCAGGACTGTGTATATACCTTTTTTGTTACTTTGTGCCAGAGAAGGCTGTTTTGTGTTTCCTGGTTTGAGCAGTTTATGAAGTTTGAATAAACTTGCTTGAAGAATCGAGTGAAGTCGCCCTCCTGCTTACCTCCGGTCGCACTCAAGCGAGGCCTAATCCTTACAATTGGTGGAGACGTGCGAGCAGCGTTCCCAGCAGAGAAGTGGGACTGGTTACTGCATATCGTGGGTCAAGGCTATAGCAAGCCAGCCTGCATTGCCGGAGAGAATGGAGGACCTGCTGAAACACTTGGTCCAGGCACAGGTGCAGCAGCAAGAGGTCAACAGGATGTTGTTGCAACAGATGCAGCAGAGCCAGCAGGAGCACCAACAGCAGATGCAGCAGAGCCAGCAGGAGCATCGGCAGCAGATACAGCTTCTGACAACCGCCATCCAGGGCAGGACGAGCTCCCCAACCCCAGGTCTGGCTGATGACAATCATGTCAGAAAGGCGGTAAGACGCACATTACAAAAAATGACCCCCGGGGATGATGTTGAAGCCTTCCTGACTGTATTTGAGAGGGTTGCTGAGAGGGAAAGACTTCCCCCAGAGCAGTGGGCAGAGGTACTGGCCCCATACCTGACAAGGGAGCCCCAGAAGGCGTACTATGATTTGACTGTGCAGGATGCTCAGGAATATCCTAAGCTAAAGGTTGAGATCCTCGCACGTATGGGGGTAACAATGACTGTCAGGGCACAGAGAGTGCACGGCTGGGCTTATCACCGGGACAAACCGCCTCGCTCCCAAATGTTTGACCTGCTGCACCTGGTCCAGAAATGGCTACAGCCAGAGTCTGCTACACCGGCCCAGATGGTAGAAAGAGTAGTAATGGATCGGTTTGTGCACTCCCTGCCAAAGCCCCTGCAGACCTGGGTTGCCCAGGGTGATCCCCGGAATGCTGATGAACTGGTCGGACTGGTCGAGAGGCACCAGGGGATGGAAGGTTCCTTGGGGAAGCAGCCCATTACGTACTGGCGGCCCCAAAAGGGGGCAGAGTCCAAAAAGGGGTGGAGCGCCCAAGGTCAAAATGGCGGGGGGAGGTGGTGCCCAAGGTCACTGCGGGTGATATTATTTGTTGGAGGTGCCGCGAGCCAGGACATATAGCTGCCCGGTGTCCGCAGACCACTGAGCAGATGGACTGCAGCATAGGACACCGTATTTCATGGTATGCATATCCAGCCTGCAGTGGAAACCGTTCCCCAATCAGGGTCCTCAATATGTCCCGTGAAGGTGAACGGTGAAGCAGTAATGGCCTGCTAGACTCTGGGAGCTTAGTGACCTTGATTAGGGCCACTTTTCCTCTCACATACTACCAGGAAAAAAGTCGGTGTTCAATGCATACATGGTGATGTAAAGGACTACCGTTGGAGATGGTTGAAACGGTGAACGCAGTGAATGAGCATGTAGACGTCGGGAGTCTTCAGGACTTGTCTCTGAATTTAGGCCACTTTTCCTCTCTGATTTTGCATACTGTGGGAAGGTCTCAGGTCCCTCGGGGGGCCAGTAACCAATAAAGTCGGTGTCCAAGCATACATAGGGGTGATGTAAAGACTACCCTATGGCCGAAATGTGGACTTGAAACGACGGCATGGCAGCGGATAGTCCAGGTATTAGTTCAGGCGTCGTTCGAGCAGCGTTGTGCAGGGTACTGCTATTAATTACTGCCGGGATTGGGCATCTGTAACTGTTCTGCTAGATCAGTGAATGAGAGTGTGAGATGGATTCTGAGAGCAGGTGCCTGAGTACACCCTGTCTATCTGTAAAATGAGGAAATGGACTAAGTACTGCCACTCAGGGGCATCCTGACGTGAGGGAAAAGGTGCAGCGGATAGCGAGGAACTATTGGTTCAGGTTTCCGTAGTCGCATGTGTACTGACTTAATCTGAGGGCATGAACTGTCTTAAAGTATGGGAGTGGATGGACCAGACTCAGAGCGTGATCTGCTGAGTGAACTCCCGATTGATTACCGGAAGGAAGATGGAAGTCCCTTGCATTCATGGGGTCACTAGGGAGTATCGGTATCCAGGGTAATCATTGAGACGTCCACTATTATTTCTACCCATGATGTCCCTGTAGTCCCAGACTTACCATACCTATAATAATAGGCCAGGATTTTAAACAGTTTTGGGAGGTGGGACGAAGCACTGGCTGATTGCTCAGAAGGGAACCAGAATGACCCTAGGAGAGGCCATTCCTGCAGGCGGCTGTAGTGGTTGCTGATAGTGTGGTGGGTAAAACAGAGGTAGCAACCCCTAAAGTCAAATATACCCAGTGCCTGGTGACCGTAAGAAAGTGTGGCTCAGACCAAAGTGGGGACTTTGGGGTGACCAAATATAGGACCGCAGAAAACTGGGTAGCTCCAGGAATAGGGGCCGACACCTGGTTAAGTGGGGACTTGCTGTTCCAAGATGACAGGGGGAGTGGGAATGACTCCTATGCAGACTGTAACTTAACCGCAAGTGAAAGCGAGTGCAGCAAGGTGGAGTCGGGTACAAGTAGCAGATCTCCTCCTCACCGCAGGGGCTGCAGGAAGGCCAGACAGCCTATACGCTCTAAGAAGAGAAATAAGGGGGAAAGGATGGTGCCACATGTACTGGATAAAAGAGAGCAAGTCCATGAGATGGAGCTGCTTAAAGAGACAGTCGGGCGAGAAAGGATACGGAGACAAGGGATTGAGCAACGAGTGGAGGACCTGGAGAAGGAAGCCTCTAAAGTCCAAGGTCAACTGTCAGCGTGCCAGACGGCGAACAAAATCCTAGTGAAAGATATGGAGATGCTCAGAGAGGCCCAGGAGAAGCATCACCAGGAACTTCTACGGAGAGAGGATGAGCACCGTTGCTGGGCAGAGGAGAGAGAGAAAATTCTCAAAGAACTCCAGATTGAGAAGGAAGCTAATGCCCAGCTCAGGAAATCCACGACAGACCGGGAAACGGAACGGTTGCGCTCTCCCGGTCCGAGCGTACGGGAGGAGAGTGAACTGGAGAGGCTGACCAAAGAAGGGGCCTCAACAGAGGAAGAAAGTCAGCAAGGGAACCGCCACCCAGATGGCCACACCCGGGAACTCACAATGAAGCGGGAGGCTGACATAAGGGATATGCCACTACAATGCCTCCGCGAGAAGCAGAGACGTCGGGAGCCAACAAGAAAACCTCCAAGTCGGAGGGGGTTTGTGGAAAACCTTGGGAAGATCCGGATGCTTCTGGAGGTGCACCAGGGAAGAATAGAGCAGCTAAGAATTGAGGAGGAGCAGACCAACAGACATCTGCAAGAGTTGGGGGAAAAAAGGCAGCCACCTTCAACCCGCAATATAGAGAGGCGCAGAAGTTCGCTTCAGAGTGAAAGTCATCGAAGTGGAACTAAGACAGGACATAGATTGCCTGAAATGAGAGGTAGAGGCAGTGACACCTCAATTAGCTCAGGACTCAGTGACCTAAGCCAAACTCCGACAGACTGGTTAATTGTAGAGACGACTGAAAAGAGTTTCTAGTCGGTGAATGAAATGTGCCAAGCCCACGGCTTTAGGCAGAGGGGGGAGGTATGTAGCGATATTATGAACACATAAACGGATGGGAGAGTAGGGCATCACTATACCTTTGTATGTGGTTTGAGGACCTGTGATGAGGTCATTGCCACATGACCAGTCATGTGGTCTGTCTTAGCTGGATGTCTGCGATATAAATGAGCCTACTACTGACCACAGGTGTGAGTGGCTGGAGGTGTGGAGACCTCCAGTGTGTGTGCTCTGAGGAGACTACTCTGCTAGAGTACCAGGACTGTGTATATACCTTTTTTGTTACTTTGTGCCAGAGAAGGCTGTTTTGTGTTTCCTGGTTTGAGCAGTTTATGAAGTTTGAATAAACTTGCTTGAAGAATCGAGTGAAGTCGCCCTCCTGCTTACCTCCGGTCGCACTCAAGCGAGGCCTAATCCTTACATTATATATATATTTTCCACTATAGGAGTTCTGTCAATTCTATTCAGCTGCTGTGCATATAATTTCAATTTTTGATCTTTTGCTCAGATGGTTCCCGACGCTAAAGTGTGTCTTTCTATGGTCGCACTGTTTTCCACACTTAGGCTGGAGTCACACACAACGTCTAAAAAATCGGACCGTTTTAGTCGGTCGATAATCGGATTAAAATTTCATGAACATTGATGCGACTGGCATCCGATTTTTAGTAGGTGATGCGATTTTGTAGCATGTACGCTTACGTTTCACATCCGATTACCCAGCGACTACCGTTTTTTAGTGGCATCATAGCAAAATGGACATTTAACGGTTTTGAGGCCTGCAAATAATTTGAATAATGAGCCAGACCAATATTTTAGCGTGGTTTGACTGTTCTTACCCTCCCAACGTTGCCGTGGAGTGTTTGGCTTCTTAGTGGGTCCTGTTGTGTTGCTGCTAAGTTACAATTATGAGTGACAGACTAATGTTTAATAGAACTGAGCGTCTGCTGTACTATTGGCTGCTATCCAGAAGTTTTGGGGAGTAATACCCTGTAGTTGTTTCTCCCAGAATCCGCAGAAGGATGTGGGTGCATCCCCTTGTGAGGCGAAGAATCAGCAAAGGGCATTTTGAGCGCCTGTATTCGACACTGCCTAGGAATCCAGACAAGTTTTTTGCCTATTGTCGCATGAGTGTTGGCACCTTTGATATTTTGCTTGACATATTGCACCCTGGAATTACCTTTCAGAACACCAGGATGCGTCCTTCAATTTCTGCTGAGGAAAGGCTTCTTCTAACATTACGGTATGTGTGTCAACGATATGTTGATGATGTTTTCCAGAATTGAACAACTTTAACATTGTTCTTACTTTGTTCATCTTAACATACTGTACCCAATGCCATTATTACATTTTGCCCTTTTCCCTATATGCTTGTGTGTAGCAGTCATAATGGTTTGTAAGTCATAACATTAACCCCTTAACGACCGCCGATACGCCTTTTAACGGCGGTCATTAAGGGTACTTAAACCACATCGCCGTTAATTAACGGCGCTGTGGAAAAAGTGAATAGCGCCCCCTAGAGGCGCATTTTCTCCGGGGTCTCGGCTACCAGAGAACATGAATCGGGTCGGTTTTTACCGACCCGATGTTGCGGTCGCCGTTACTAACCCTATAACGGCGACCGCAACAAATAAAAAAAAAAATCTGATGTGCCATTTAATTTCTCTGTCCTCTGATGTCATCGGACATGAGAGGACAGAGAAAAAGGGTCCCCGGGATCCCCCTCGTGCCCCCAATGTTCCCGTTGTGGCCCGCGGGCCCACCTTCCTCCTCCGGTGGGCGCCGCCATCTTGAATGGCGGGCGCATGCTCAGTGCGCCTGCCGCGTTCTGCCGGGGGGGTGGGCAATTTTCTCTGGGGTCTCGACTGCCGAGGGTAGCCGAGACCCCAGAGAACATGATCGGGGTCGTAGTTACCAACCCCGGTGTCGCGATCGCCATTATACTAAGTATAATGGCGACCGCAAAAAAAAAAAAAAATTATTTCTCTCCCTCTGATGTGATCGCACATCAGAGGGGAGAAAATGAGGGTCCCCCGGTCCCCCGATCGCCCCCCTATACTTACCGGTGTCCTCCGTCCTCCTCAAGGCCCCAGGATCCCGGCGTCTTCTTCCTGCAAAAAAAAAAAAGGCAGGCGCATGCGCAGTGCGCCCGCCGATCTGCTTGGCGGCAGATTCAAAAAAAGTTTCATTCATTCTCACAAAAGTACATTTTGATCACTGTGATAAACTATCACAGTGATCAAAAAAAAAAAACAGTACATAACCCCCCCTTTATCACCACCTTAGTTAGGGACATATAATAAAATATAGAAATTATATTTTTTTTCATTTTTCTGTTAGGGTTAGGGTTAAGGCTAGGGTTAGGGTTAGGCTTAGGGTTATAATTACGGTTAGGGTTATAATTAGGGTTAGGGTTATAATTAGGGTTAGGCTGGGTTCATACTGCGTTATGGCAGTCCATTAGACGGACTGCGTTACACCGCGGTATAACGCGGTGTAACGCAGTCCGTTAACGCTACCATTCACCCCCATTTGAGGGCGCATCGCGACGAATGCCGTAAAGCGGCATGCGTTCGCGACGTGCCATCATTCAGTGATGGAGCCTCGGACGCGGGCTGCAGCGTCTGGGCTCCGTCACCGCTAGCGCAGATGAATCATCTGCTGATTCCTCTGCGCTAGCGGGTATAGCATAACGCGATCGCGTTATGCTATACCGTTACCAGCCCGTCAACGCTATATGTTGAACGGGCTGGTAAAACGCAAAATTAACCCAGCCTTAGGGTTATAATTAGGGTTAGGGTTACAATTAGGTTTAGAGTTACAATTAGGGTTAGGGCTACAATTAGGGTTAGGGTTACAATTAGGTTTAGGGTTACAATTAGGGTTAGGGTTACAATTAGGGTTGGAATTAGGGTTGGGATTAGGGTTAGGATTAGGGTTAGGGTTGGGATTAGGGGTGTGTTGGGGTTAGGGTTGGAGCTAGAATTGAGGGGTTTCCATTATTTAGGCACATCAGGGGGTCTCCAAACATGATGTGGCGTTCAAAAAGTCAGATGGCGCTCCCTCCCTTCCGAGCCCTGCCGTGCGCCCAAACAGTGGTTTACCCCAACATATGGGGTATCAGCGCACTCAGGACAAATTGCCCACCAATTTTGGGGTTCTAATTTCTCTTGTTACCCTTGGGAAAATAAAAAATAGCTGGCTAAAAAAATCATTTTTGAGGAAAAATTTTTTTTTTATTTTCACGGCCCTGCGTTTATAAATTTCTGTGAAGCACTTTGGGGTTCAAAGTGCTCACCACACATCTAGATAAGTTCCTTAGGGGGTCTAGTTTCCAAAATGGGGTCACTTGTGGGGGTTTTCCACTGTTTAGGCACATCTGGGGCACTGCAAACGGAACATGACCCCATCAACGTCTGCATTCCAAAACGTTATTACTTCCTTTCCAAGCCCTGCTGTGCGCCAAAGCAGTTTTCCCCCCCACATATTTGGTATCAGCGTACTCAGGACAAATTGGACAACAACTTTTGGGGTCCAATTTCCTTGTGAAAAATCAAAAATTTTGGACTAAAAAATCATTTTTGTGGAAAATTGTTTTTTTTTTTTTCACACCCAGGCGTTATAAACTTTTGTGAAACACTTGGGGGTTCAAAGTGCTCACCACAGATCTAGATAAGTTACTTATGAGGTCTAGTTTCCAAAATGGGGTCACTTGTGGGGGTTTTCCACTGTTTAGGCACATCTGCGGCACTGCAAACGGAACATGACCCCATCAACGTCTGTATTCCAAAACTTTATTACTTCCTTTCCAAGCCCTGCCGTGTGCCCAAACAGTTTCCCCCCCCCACATATTTGGTATCAGCGTACTCAGGACAAATTGGACAACAACTTTTAGGGTCCAATTTCCTTGTGAAAAATAAAAAATTTTGGACTAAAAAATAATTTTGTGGAAAATTGTTTTTTTTTTTTTTCACACCCAGGCATTATAAACTTTTGTGAAACACTTGGGGGTTCAAAGTGCTCACAACAGATCTAGATAAGTTCCATAGGGGGTCTAGTTTCCAAAATGGTGTTACTTGTGGGGGGTTTCCACTGTTTAGGCGCATCAGGGGCTTTACAAACGCAACATGGTGTCCAATCTCAATTCCGGCAAATTTTGGTTTGAAAAAGTCAAACGGTGCTGCTTCCATTCCAAGCCCTGCCGTGCGCCCAAACAGTGGTCCCCCCCATATATGGGATATCAGCATACTCAGGACAAATTGGTAAACAACTTTTGTGGTCTAATTTCTCCCGTTACCCTTGGGAAAATAAAAAATTGGGGACTAAACGATCAGGTTTGTGGAAAAGATATGATTTTTTATTTTCACGTCCGGGCGTTATAAACTTCTGTGAAGCACTTGGGGGTTCAAAGTGCTCACCACAC
>JARQOD010010051.1:0-28847 GCA_033576555.1 Oophaga sylvatica | reverse complement strand
TATGGGGGCCGCCTTGATTTTGTGAACATTCGGGGGCCGATTGCGATCCAAAGGGGCGGGAGCGGAAAAATTGAAGTTGATCCTTTTCCGACTGAAAAAAACGAAAAAATTTGAGGGCCCACGGGAAAAATGGGGAAAAGTGAAATTTTCGCGTCCTTGTTGTCGATTGACCCCGGGTTTTTCCCCTTTTTTTTGAAAATGCGAGGGCCCAGAGCGGAGAGATTCCATTCTGAAAGGGCGGCCTCTGATGAATTTGTTCAGAAATTTTTTTTTTTTTTTTCGGGTCCAAAATTTAAAAACGTTCGTGGGAAAACGGGGACGATGACCCGCTGGTGCGAAGAATTTTAAAGGGCCTTTTGAAAAAAAAAGGGAGTTGCGGGGCCCTTGGACTTTGGGGGGCGATGGCCGGGAACGACCTTGGTATTGAGACCGAAAGGGTCGATTGATTCTGCGCTGCGGAAGAAATAAAGACTGACCGCAGCCCAATTGGACGGTCAGTGGGGGTTTTAATAAACAGGCCGTCAGTCAGAGACAGTAGAAGTTAGAAAGCGAGCTGTGATATAGGATCCATTGTTGGAGACTCCGTCCACTCTGTTTAGAATGTGGCCAAAAAGGACACTGTGATTAAACGGTTTTAGCTCCGAGAAATCTTTGTCCGGCAACTACTGTATCTCTGACCCATGTCAGCAAGTCAGGGGGGTTGGTAAAAAACCCCGTGAAGACGTTTGATCCCTTTGAAGATCTCAGTGAGGTAAGACTGATAGTCTGGCGAATCCGGATATACCCACATGCGACTCATATTTTGAGTCATGTTTGCTGCAATCCCCAGGAACGGGGGAGCTGGGTGCCCATCCATTGGACTCCTGTGAGAAAGGCAAACTGCACAGATTGAAGTGTAGAGTCGCCGCGGAAAAATGACATTACACATAACACACTAAGCGTCAGCGTGCGTTCTATCGGTCAGTGCTCCCAGGCCAGAGACGGCAGACTGCCTATCGGCGACAGACAAATAACGTAGGTCACAGGAGATTGCAAACCACTCACCATCCGCACTGATTATCTCCTCAATCCACCATACCTTTGATAGGGGGGTGGAGAGGTTATGTTAGCCTCCAGTCAGCATCCGCACTGATTATCTCCTCAATCCACCATACCTTCGATAGGGAGGTGGAGAGGTTTTTGGTAGCCTCTAGTGACCATCTGCACTGATTGTCTCCTCAATCCACGATCACCTTGATAGGGAGGTGGAGGTTTTTGTTAGCCCCCCAGACACCATTCACTTTGGACAGTGGTGACATAGTGGGGACGCACGGGCGTCCTATGGAGTCTGAGACGCGTGGGGCTCCTGGACTTATGAAAAGACGCAGGCCCCACAGAAAAAAAAAAAAAAAAATGAACCGTGCCTTCACTATAGCGAGGTATCGCATGAAGCACACCAGGCATACACAACTGAGTGTGTTTGTCAATCCTCTTAGAGCTCTTGGATTGTGACATTCTGCAATTAAGCGAGCCTGTAGACTGCTGCAGGGAAGGGGTTAAGCCATTTATAAGCTTATCCCATGTTCCCGTGTTCGTGCCCGCCAGGAAAAAGAAAAAGAAGGATTTTTGGTACTTACCGTAAAATCTCTTTCTTGGAGTCTTCATTGGGGGACACAGGTTACTATGGGTGTATGGTGCTGTCACTAGGAGGCTGACACTATGCAAATTTGGCAAAAACTGACTCCTCCCCAGCAGTATACACCCACCGACAGGCACAGAGCAACTCAGTTGGTGCAAAAGCAGTAGTAGTAGGAGTACCTATGGTGACCGGAGGCACGGCCTATGTGCCAACCCCAAGGCAACGGTCTGAGGTCTAATGTGGTACGGATTTAGGGGAGGGTGCTGTGTCCCCCAATGAAGACTCCAAGAAAGAGATTTTACGGTAAGTACCAAAAATCCTTCTTTCTTTATCGCTTCATTGGGGGACACAGGTTACTATGGGACGTCCAAAAGCAGTCCCAAGGGTGGGGATTCTAGGTATATTAGAGAGAGAGAGAGAAACTTAGGTCGGTCGGTGGGAAACCGCCGCCTGTAGTATCCTTCTACCCAAGCCTGCGTCCGCCGAGGCGTGGGTATTAACTTTGTAGAACTTCACGAAGGTGTGGAGGGAAGACCAGGTTGCGGCTTTACAGATTTGCGCCGCCGAAGCCTGGTGACGAATGGCCCATGAGGCCTCCACCGCCCGGGTAGAGTGCGCCCTCACTCCGGGAGGGGCTTGTTTGTTCTGGGATCGGTATGCCTCGTGGATCGCTGAACGAACCCACCGGGCGATGGTGGATTTTGAAGCTGCGAGCCCCTTGCGACGGCCCTCATGGAGGATGAACAGGGAATCCGCCTGACGAAAGGTGGTGGTTCTAGAAAGGTAAATTCGGATCGCCCTGACCAGGTCAAGCTTGTGGAGGGATCTTTCTAAGGGATGAGCTGGTGAGGGGCACAGTGACGGGAGGACGATGTCCTCGTTGATGTGAAAGGCCGAGACTACCTTCGGAAGGAAGGAGGGGACGGGTCGGAGGACCACCTTATCCTGATGCAGGATCAGAAAGGGGGGGCGGCAGGACAGGGCCGCCAATTCGGACACCCTTCTGAGAGAGGTGATGGAGACCAGGAAGGCTACCTTCCACGAGAGTAGAGTGAGAGGGATGTCATTGATCGGCTCAAAGGGGGTACGCTGTAGAGCGCTCAGGACCAGGTTGAGATCCCAGGGATCAATCGGAGGGCGGTAGGGGGGCGCTAGGTGAGCGACCCCCTGCAGGAAGGTCTTCACCTGGGGCGAGGAGGCCAGTTCGGACTGGAAAAGCACAGATAGGGCTGAAACCTGACCCTTTAGGGTACTGAGGGAAAGGCCGGAGTCCAGTCCCGACTGCAGAAAGGCGAGGACAGAAGGCAGGGAGAAGGTCATGGGTAAGAGGCTGTTCTTCTCGCACCAGCGGAAGAAAGCCTTCCAGCACCTGTGATAAATGCGGGAAGACGCTGGTTTTCTGGCCCTTATCATAGTTTGGATGACCCTTTCCGAGAAGCCTGCGCTCTTCAGGACCGCGGCTTCAACGGCCATGCCGTTAAAGTGAGCGACTGAGAATTCGGGTGGAAGAGAGGTCCCTGTGAGAGGAGGTGCGGGCAGTTTGGGAGTCTCCAGGGTACGTCCGAGAGCATGTTTATCAGCTCCGCATACCAGGCCCGACGTGGCCAATCTGGGGCTACGAGCAGGACAGGGACTCCTTCCGCCTTTATCTTCTTTATGACCCGTGGAAGCAGGGGGAGGGGTGGGAAGAGGTAAGGCATCTCAAACTGGGCCCATGGGATGACGAGTGCATCGCAGCCGAGGGCCATCGGGTCCCGGGATCTGGCCACGTACTGGGGGACCTTGTGGTTTGACCGAGATGCCATTAGATCGACGTCTGGGACGCCCCACCTCTGGCAGATTTGGTTGAAGACGGCCGGGTTGAGTGACCACTCGCCGGCTGCCAGTTCCTGGCGACTGAGGAAGTCGGCTTCCCAGTTGTCCACCCCGGGAATGTGTACGGCGGAGATGGCAGGGACGTGGTGTTCCGCCCAATGTAGGATCTTCCCTACCTCGGTCATGATCTGTTTGCTGCGAGTCCCTCCTTGATGATTTATGTATGCCACGGCCGTGGCGTTGTCCGACTGGAGGCGGACTGGTTTGCCCTTGAGGAGGGGCTGCCAGTGGAGTAGGGCCAGGAAGATTGCCCTGATCTCCAGGAGGTTTATCGGCAGGAGGGCCTCGTGTGTCTCCCAGCGGCCCTGTGCTGTGAAATGCTGATAGACCGCGCCCCAGCCCTGCAGGCTGGCATCGGTGGTGATGACCTGCCACCGGAGAGGCAGAAATGACCTTCCGCGTAGAATGGAGGAGGCCAGTGTCCACCAAGTAAGGGACTGTTTTACTTTGGGCGGCAGGATCACTGGGCGGTCTAGGGACGCTGGATTCTTGTCCCATGATGACAGAAGGGCAAGCTGGAGGGGACGTGTGTGGAACTGCGCGTATGGTACTGCCTCCATGGAGGCGACCATCTTCCCAGGACTCTGAGGCCGAAACGAAGTGGAAAGGGCTCCGGTCGTCTTAGGGCTTTGATCCCCTGTCTGATAGAGTAGTATTTCTCCTCCGGGAGAAAGACTCGCGCCTGAACGGTGTCGATTTCCATGCCCAGGAAGAGAATGCGTTGGGTTGGAATCAGGGTGGATTTTTCCCGGTTGATGAGCCACCCGAGGCGGGACAGGGTGCTCAGGGTGATCTGAAGGCTTTGATTGCAGTCCTGGCGAGACGGACCTTTGATTAGGAGATCGTCGAGGTAGGGGATTATGAGAATCCCCTTGGACCGAAGGATGGCCATGACCGCCGCCATGACCTTTGTGAAGACTCTGGGGGCGGAGGCCAGGCCGAACGGAAGGGCTGTGAACTGGTAATGGTGTTCCTGCACCGCAAAGCGGAGGTACCTTTGGTGTTGGATGCAGACCGGAATGTGTAGATAAGCATCCTGTATGTCCACGGAGCAAAGGAATTCCCCCGGCTCCATGGAGGTAATTACCGAGCGCAAGGACTCCATTTTGAAGTGGCGGGTCCGAAGATGGCGGTTCAACCGTTTGAGGTCTAGGATCGGGCGAAGTGACCCGTCTTTTTTCGGGACTACGAAGAGGTTCGAGTAGAACCCGGAGAATCGTTCGTGCCGCGGAACGGGGACGATCACTTCCGCTTCCAGCAGTGAGGCGACTGCGCGGAGAAACCCTGGGCGATGTGATGGTTGTTTTGGTGGGTGGGAGCCGCAGAAGCGTCTCTTTGGGCGGGAGGAAAACTCTATTTTGTATCCGGACGTGATGATCTCCCTTACCCAGGCGTCGTCGACGACTGAGAGCCAGGTGTCCTTGAACCGAAGGAGTCTTCCCCCCACCCTGGAAGGGTTTCCAGGTGGGGGTGACCCGTCATTTAGGGGTGAATCTTTGGTTCCTGTTATTGGTTGGCTTAGGGGGGCGGCTCTTGTTTTTCCAGTGGGGGGTGGACTTGAAGGAAGGTTTCCTTCTGTCTCCGTGGAAAGGGGGTCGATCCTGTTGGGTGGAGCCGCCTGGGGCCGTGAAAGTACGGAAGGGGCGAAAGGGCTGTGTTCCCTTCCTGTTGTAGGGCCGTTTTGTTCTGGATTGGGGTAGGGAGGTACCCTTGCCCCTGTGGTGTCGGAGATGATCTGGTCCAGTCTGGACCCGAAGAGCATAGAGCCCTGGAAGGGCAGGCTAGTTAGGGACTTTTTTGACGCTGGATCCGCGTTCCACGCCCTTAGCCAAAGGACCCGGCGGATTGCGGTGATGTTGCTGTTTGCCCTTGCGGAGCAGGCGGCAGCATCCAAGGAAGCGTTAAGGAGGTATTTGCCTGCTTTAACGATCTGGTCTGCTAGGTCGTAGAGGTCTTCTTTTGGGGCCTCCGAAGCGACGCCCCGCTTGAGAATCTTTGCCCAGGCCGATACGGCCTTGGCCACCCATGTGGAGGCGAAGTTGGGGCAGAGTGATGCGCCTGATGCCTCAAAGGCGGACTTTGTCAGGGCTTCAATCTGTCTGTCTGTGGCGTCCTTGAGGGCCGCGGCGTCCAGGATGGACAGAACCGTATGGGAGGACAGGCGGGAGATAGGTGGGTCCACCTTGGGGGGCTCGGACCATTTGGTTACCAGATCAGAGCTGAAAGGGTATAGGACGTCTAGCCGTCTCCTTCCCGGGAAGCGCTTTCCGGGGTTATCCCAGTGTCGGGCTGTAGTAGCCTCGAACTCCTTGTGATTGGGGAAAACCCTTGAGGGTCGTTTGACTTTTTTGAATATGACAGGGTCGTCCTGGGTGACTGCCTCGTCCTCCTTAATTTCGAGGGTTTGTACGATAGCCGAGATGAGGCTATCAACCATGTCCCGTGTCCCTGAGGGCTGATCGTCCTCGGAGTCAGACCCTGCCTGGGATGTTACGTCCGACCCGGTGTCTGTCTCCGGGGAGGGAGACCGGGTAGCTCTGGGCGGGCTGGGGGCCGCTGATGGGCCCGGTGAGCTGGACGGGGAACTAGCACGAACCCGCTTTCTGGTTCTGTTCCTTGCTCTGCCTCTGTGAGGGTCGTGGTCAGGTGCAGGCGAATCGCCGTAGGTGGCGTTCGTAGCACTGGTGGCGACAGAGGGCTGTGGCATACGCTCCAGGAACTGTATGAGGGACTGCGATATTTTTGTCCAGTCCGAGAAGGACTGGGACATGGCGACGGCCCACTCCGGGGGCGTGTGGGCGCTCTCCTCCCGAGCGTTGGTGGCATCCTGATGGGCAGACATGGAGTGTTCGATGCTGGAGCCGAGGATGTCAGGATCCCTCGTGGGTGCAGAGGGTCCTGTTGATGATCCTCCTTCCCGCACCGTCTCCTGACGGTGCAGAAGACGGCATCGACCCCTTTAGTCGGGGGGAAAGGCCACAGCTGGTGGCCGCCGTCTTCCTCTCAGCCCTCTCCTGGGAGAGGGGTGAGGAGGGGCGAAGCAAGGACTAGTCGCCCGGGATCCTCTGAAGCACCCGTGAGGGTGACAGAGGACCAAGTCCTGCTAGCGGGTCTGAGAGTGGGCAGTGTGGATTATTCGCACGCTGCTCTCTCAGTCGCTAAAGTGTGGGTAGGACAGGGTGAGTGATCTGCACCCTGTTACCCGAAGAAATGAATCTGGAAAACAAAGGGAAAGCGTTAATAAAACACAAAAAACCTGTATGGGAATAAAGACTGCGGATCTGGTGTTAGATCCAGGTCCGCCTCCTACAGACACTAAGCAAAAACTGAGTTGCTCTGTGCCTGTCGGTGGGTGTATACTGCTGGGGAGGAGTCAGTTTTTGCCAAATTTGCATAGTGTCAGCCTCCTAGTGACAGCACCATACACCCATAGTAACCTGTGTCCCCCAATGAAGCGATAAAGAAATTCAGATGTCTCGGGTCCTACCTGAGAGGAGACATGGCGGCCGAGAGTAAATTCGGGCCGCACAGAACGCGGAGCTGCTTACGCGGAAGCGAGGGGCTGCATGAGGAAGAGTGAGCGCCAGAAGGTGTGGGGGGGCGAAGGAGGGACCAGGAAGGAGCCCTGTCCAATCCTGGGCCGCAGAAGGTGCGCGCGACGTGGGCGGAGTCACAGGGGAGAGCCAGGAGACCTCCCCCATCGAGGCCTATCCCGGCCAGAAGCCGGGGACTAAATGTCAAGCTGCGGCCTATACCGGCCCGAAGCCGGGGACTAAATTTCAGGTTGCGGCCTATCCCGGGCCGAAGCCGGGGACTAAATTTATGGCTGAGGCCGCGACGCAGAAGCGGCCGCGGCGACAGGTGGCCGCTGCACGGGGAAGCAGCCGCAGTGGGCGCAGAGATAAGCCATATACCCCGGGTGCTTGTACTCACTGCGGGAAGGTAATGAAGAAAGGAGGGCCTCCGCAGGGATTACGGCAGATGTGGCCGTACTTCCTCAATCCACCGTCCCCTTTGATAGGGAGGTGGAGAGGGATCTCAACTTGCCTCCATACCGCCACCGCTTTCCGTGGAGGTGGTGGGGGGTCCATTCAATGTTCCGTGCCATATCACCTCGCCACATCGAGGGGTATCTCATGGGGAGAGCGGCCCATTCAAGGGATCTGTCACCCCATGGTAGCGTAGCAGGAGGGGTACGTGGAGGCGACACTCCACGATGCCGCCTGTTGATGGTTTTTTGGGAGATCGTGACTTTTCGTACAAGTCCCGTCGCCCATCCGTGCGTGAAGAAAGCAAAAATAATAAAAAAGGTAAAAAATGAGAAAAAGTGGGGTCTGAGAGCAGACCCTAGTGCCTCCTACAGACACTAAGCAAGAACTGGTTCAGAATTGAGCCAACAGAGGGTGTATACTGCAGGAGGAGGAGTTAATCTTCT
Source organism: Oophaga sylvatica (assembly GCA_033576555.1). Taxonomy (NCBI): domain Eukaryota; kingdom Metazoa; phylum Chordata; class Amphibia; order Anura; family Dendrobatidae; genus Oophaga; species Oophaga sylvatica. Next base: position 20,919 of record JARQOD010010051.1, on the reverse strand, counting down.
TTGCTTATGTATTGCTTAGTGTCCTCCTAGTGGCAGCAGCATAACACCCACGGTCTGTGTGTCCCCAATGAGGCGATGGAGAAATAGTTACTAAATAACATTTCCCACATGTCTACTTTACATAAGCACAATTTTGAAACCAAATTTTTTTTTGTTACGAAGTTATAAGGGTTAAAAGTTGACCAGCGATTTCTCATTTTTACAACAAATTGTACAAAACCATTTTTTTTCAGGGACCACCTCACATTTGAAATCACTTTGAGGGGACTACATGGCAGAAAATACCCAAAAGTGACACCATTCTAAAACCTGCACCCTCAAGGTACTCAAAACCACATTCAAGAAGTTTATTAACCCTTCAGGTGCTTCACAGGAGCTGAAGCAACTTGGAAGGAAAAAATGAACATTTAACTTTTTAGTCACAAAAATGATATTTTAAAAACAATTTTTTTATTTCAACAAGGGTGAAAGGAGAAAATGGACAGAAAAAGTTGTTGTGCAATTTCTCCTGAGTACGCCGATACCCCATATATGGGGGAAAACCACTGTCTGGGCGCACGACCGGGCTCGGAAGGGAAGGAGCGCCGTTTGACTTTTTCAAACCAAAATTGGCTGGAATTGAGATTGTATGCCATGTCGTGTTTGGAGAGCCCTGTTGTGCCTAAACAGTGGAAACCTCCCAAAAGTGACACCATTTTGGAAACTAGACCCCCTATGGAACTTATCTAGATCTGTTGTGAGCACTTTGAACCCCCAAGTGTTTCACTAAAGTTTATAATGCCTGGGTGTGGAAAAAAAAATTTTTTCCACAAAAATGATTTTTTAGTCCCCAATTTTTTGATTTTTCCCAAGGAAATTGGACCCCAAAAGTTGTTGTCCAATTTGTCCTGAGTACGCTGATACCCCATATGTGGGGGAGAAATACTGTTTGGGCGCACTTCAGAGCTCGGAAAGGAAGTAATGACGTTTTGGAATGCAGACTTTGATGGGTGTCATGTTCAGTTTGCAGAGTCCCTGATGTGCCTAAACAGTGGAAATCCCCCACAAGTGACCCCATTTTGGAAACTAGACCCCCTATAAGGAACTTATCTAGATCTGTGGTGAGCACTTTGAACCCCCAAGTGCTTCACACAAGTTTATAATGCCCTGGCATGAAAATAAAAAAATCCTATTTTTTTCCCACAAAAATAATATTTAACCCCTTAACGACAGCCGATACGCCTTTTAACGGCGGTCATTAAGGGTACTTAAACCACATCGCCCGTTAATTAACGGCGATGTGGAAAAAGTGAATAGCGCCCCCCAGAGGCGCATTTTCTCCGGGGTCTCGGCTACCGGGGATGCAGCCGTGGCCGCCGATCTGCTTGGCGGCAGATTCAAAAAAAGTTTCATTCATTCTCACAAAAGTACTTTTGATCACTGTGATAAACTATCACAGTGATCAAAAAAAAAAAACAGTACATACCCCCATTTATCACCCCCTTAGTTAGGGACATATAATAAAATATAGAAATTATATTTTTCTCATTTTTCTGTTAGGGTAGGGTTAAGGCTACGGTTAGGGTTAGGCTTAGGGTTATAATTAGGGTTAGGGTTATAATTAGGGTTAGGGTTAGCATTAGGGTTAGGCTGGGTTCATACTGCGTTATGGCAGTCCATTAGACGGACTGCGTTACACCGCGGTATCACGCGGTGTAACGCAGTCCGTTAACGCTGCCATTCACCCCCATTTGAGGGCGCATCGCGACGAATGCCGTAAAGCGGCATGCGTTCGCGACGTGCCATCATTCAGTGACGGAGCCTCGGACGCGGGCTGCAGTGTCTGGGCTCCGTCACGGCTAGCGCAGATGAATCATCTGCTGATTCCTCTGCGCTAGCGGGTATAGCATAACACGATCGCGTTATGCTATACCGTTACCAGCCTGTCAACGCTATATGTTGAACGGGCTGGTAAAACGCAAAATTAACCCAGCCTTAGGGTTAGGGTTATAATTAGGGTTAGGGTTACAATGTACCATTTCATGTCGGCTTCTGTGATTTCACAAAAGCCGGCAATTGAATTTGCGGCTATTACAGTATGTAGAAGTCTAGGAAATATAAATATATATATATATATATATATATATATATATAACACATGTCCAACAATATAAATATATATATATATTATATATATATATATATTATATATATATATATATATGTATTCTATGTGTGTATATCTATTCTTTCTATTCTTTATTAAAGCTGTCACTGTGATTTTACAGTATAGCCGGGGATGAATTGCCGGCTTTTCTAAAGGACACCGATGCGATTTCATCGCAAGTCACACATGCGGTCCGTTTGTAATCGAATTTTTCATCGCTCCCATAGACTTGCATTGGCGATAGTCGACCCACAATCGGTGACAATCGCAGCATGCTGCGATTGCACACGGACGTTTAAAACGGACCACAAAAAATATGATACTGGGAGCTGATCCATAGATTAACAAAGAGCAGACTGCAATACGATTTTTCATCGCATTGCAGTCGTCCGATTCTGTCGCCAGTGTGACGCCGGCCTTAGGGTTACAATTAGGGTTAGGGTTACAATTAGGGTTAGGGTTACAATTAGGGTTGGAATTAGGGTTGGGATTAGGGTTGGGATTAGGGTTGGGTTATTAAGGGGTGTGTTGGGGTTAGGGTTGGAGCTAGAATTGAGGGGTTTCCACTATTTAGGCACATCAGGGGGTCTCCAAACATGACGTGGCGTTCAAAAAGTCAGATGGCGCTCCCTCCCTTCCGAGCCCTGCCGAGCGCCCAAATAGTGGTTCCCCCCACATATGGGGTATCAGCGTACTCAGGACAAATTGGACAACAACTTTGTGGTCCAATTTCTCCTGTTACCCTTGGGAAAATAAAAAAGTAGTGACTAAAAGATAATTTTCGTGGGAAAAAAATAGGATTTTTTATTTTCATGCCCGGGCATTATAAACTTTTGTGAAGCACTTGGGGGTTCAAAGTGCTCACCAAAGATCTAGATAAGTTCCTTAGGGGGTCTAGTTTCCAAAATGGGGTCACTTGTGGGGGTTTTCCACTGTTTAGGCACATCTGGGGCACTGCAAACGGAACATGACCCCCATCAACGTCTGTATTTCAAAGCTTTATTACTTCCTTTCCAAGCCCTGCCGTGCGCCCAAACAGTTTCCCCCCCCCCCCCACATATTTGGTATCAGAGTACTCAGGACAAATTGGACAACAACTTTTAGGGTCCAATTTCCTTGTGAAAAATAAAAAATTTGGGACTAAAAAATCATTTTTGTGGAAAATTGTTTTTTTTTTTCACACCCAGGCATTATAAACTTTTGTGAAACACTTGGGGGTTCAAAGTGCTCACAACAGATCTAGATAAGTTCCATAGGGGGTCTAGTTTCCAAAATGGTGTTACTTGTGGGGGGTTTCCACTGTTTAGGCGCATCAGGGGCTCTCCAAACGCGACATGGTGTCCAATCTCAATTCCAGCCAATTTTGGTTTGAAAAAGTCAAACGGTGCTGCTTCCATTCCAAGCCCTGCCGTGCGCCCAAACAGTGGTCCCCCCCCCATATATGGGGTATCAGCATACTCAGGACAAATTGGACAACAACTTTTGTGGTCTAATTTCTCCTGTTACCCTTGGGAAAATAAAAAAATTGAGGACTAAACGATCAGGTTTGTGGAAAAAATATGATTTTTTATTTTCACGCCCGGGCGTTATAAACTTCTGTGAAGCACTTGGGGGTTCAAAGTGCTCACCACACATCTAGATAAGTTCCTTAGGGGGTCTAGTTTCCAAAATGGGGTCACTTGTGGGGGTTTCCACTGTTTAGACACATCAGGGCCTCTACAAATGCGACATGGCGTCCAGCCAATTCCACGTTGAAAAAGTCAAACGGAGCTCCTTTCCTTGCGACCTCTGCCGTGCGCCCAAAAAGTGGTTCACCCCAACATATGGGGTATCGGCATGCTCAGGACAAATTGCACAAAAACTTTTGGGGAAAAAATATGATTTTTTATTTTCACGGCTCTACGTTATAAACTTGTGTGAATCACTTGGAGGTTCAAAGTGCTCACCACACATCTAGGTAAGTTCCTTAAGGGGTCTAGTTTCCAAAATGGGGTCACTTGTTGGGGGTTTCCACTGTTTAGGCACATCAGGGGCTCTCTAAACGCGACATGGCATCCAGCCAATTCTGCGTTGAAAAAGTCAAACAGCGCTCCTTCCCTTGCGACCTCTGCCGTGCGCCCAAAAAGTGGTTTACCCCCACATATGGGGTATCAGCATGCTCAGGACAAATTGCACAAAATCTTTTGCGGTCTTATTACCCTTGGGAAATTAAAAATTGGGGTGAAAAGATCATTTTTGTGGAAAAAAAAAATTATTTTTTTTTCACGGCTCTACGTTATAAACTTGTGTGAAGCACTTGGAGGTTCAAAGTGCTCACCACACATCTAGATAAGTTCCTTAAGGGGTCTTGTTTCCAAAATGGGGTCACTTGTGGGGTGTTTCCACTGTTTAGGCACATCAGGGGCTATCTAAACGCGACATGGCATTCAGCCAATTCTGCGTTGAAAAAGTCAAATGGCGCTCCTTTCCTTGCGACCTCTGCCATGCGCCCAAAAAGTGGTTTACCCCCACATATGGGGTATCGGCGTATTCAGATGAAATTGCACAACAAATTTTGTGGTTCATTTTTTCTTTTAACACTTGTGAAAATAAAAAAACTTGGTTCCGAAGTAAAGCTTTTGCAAAAAAAGTTAAATGTCAATTTTTTCCTTCCACATTGCTTCAGCTCCTGTGAAGCACTTGAAGGGTTAATAAACTTCTTGAATGTGGTTTTGAGCACCTTGAGGGGTGCAGTTTTTAGAATGGTGTCACTTTTGGGTATTTTCTATCATATAGACCACTTAAAGTGACTTCAAATGTGATGTGGTCCCTAAAAAAAAAAACTGGTGTTGTAAAAATGAGAAATCGCTGGTCAACTTTTAACCCTTATAACTTCGTAACAAAAGAAAATTTTGTTCCCAAAATTGTGCTGATGTAAAGTAGACATGTGGGAAATGTTATTTATTAAGAAATTTGTGTGACATAGCTCTCTGATTTAAGGGCATAAAAATTTAAAATTTGAAAATTGCTAAATTTTCAAAATTTGCGCCATATTTCGTTTTTTTTCATAAATAAACACAAGTCATATCAAAGAAATTTTACCACTAACGTGAAGTACAATATGTCACGAAAAAACAATCTCAGAATCAGCGGGATTCGTTAAAGCGTTCCAGAGTTATAACCTCATAAAGTGACAGTGGTCAGAATTGTAAAAATTGGCCTGGTCATTAAGCTGCAAAATGACTCTGTCACTAAGGGGTTAAGTCACCAATTTTTATTTTCCCAAGGGTAACATGAGAAATTGGACCATAAAAGTTGTTGTCCACTTTGTCCTGAGTACGCTGATACCCCATATGTGGAGAGGAACCACTGTTTGGGCGCACGGCAGAGCTCGGAAGGGAAGTAGCGCCATTTGACTTTTTCAAACCAAAATTGGCTGGAATCGAGATTGGACGCCATGTCGCATTTGGATAGCCCCTGATGTGCCTAAATAGTGGGAATCCCCCACAAGTGACCCCATTTTAGAAACTAGACCCCTAAGGAACTTATCTAGATCTGTGGTGAGCACTTTGAACCCCCAAGTGCTTCACACAAGTTTATAACATAGAGCCGTAAAATTAAAAAATCATATATTTTCCACAAAAATGATCTTTTCACCCCAATTTTTATTTTCCCATGAGTAACAACACCTCAAAAGTTATTGTGTAATTTGTCCTGAGTACGCTGATACCCAATATGTGGGGGTAAACCACTGTTTGGGTGCATAGCAGAGCACGGAAGGGAAGGAGAGCAGTTTGACTTTTTCAACGAATTGGCTGTATGCCATGTCGCGTTTGGAGAGCCCCTGATGTGCCTAAACAGTGGAAACCCCCCACAAGTGACACCATTTTGGAAACTAGACCCCTTAAGGAACTTATCTAGATCTGTTGTGAGCACGATCAACCCCCAAATGTTTCACTAAAGTTAATAATGCCCGGGTGTGAAAAAAAAAAAAAAAATAAATTCCATAAAAAAAGATTTTTTTAGTCCCCAATTTTCCAATTTTTGATTTTTCACAAGGAAATTTGACCCCAAAAGTTGTTGTTCAATTTGTCCTGAGTACGCTGATACCCCATATGTGGGGGGGAGGAATATTGTTTGGGCGCACGGCAGGGCTCGGAAAGGAAGTAATGACATTTTGGAATGCAGACTTTGACGGGTGTCATGTTCAGTTTGCAGAGTCCCTGATGTGCCTAAGCAGTATAAACCCCCACAAGTGACCCATTTTGGAAACTAGACCCCTAAGGAACTTATCTAGATCTGTTGTGAGCACTTTCAACTCCCAAGTGCTTCACACAAGTTTATAATGCCTGGGCATGAAAATAAAAAATCCTATTTTTTTTCCCACAAAAATGATCTTTTAGTCACCAATTTTTTATTTTCCCAAGGGTAAAGGGATAAATTGGACCCCAAAAGTTGTTGTCCAATTTGTCCTGAGTACGCTGATTCCCTATATGTGGGAGAAAACTACTGTATGGGTACATGTCGGAAGTGAAGTAGTGACGTTTTGCATTGCAGACTTTGATGGAATGGTCTGTGGGTGTCATGTCGCGTTTAGAGAGCCCCTGATGTGCATAAACAGTGAAAACCCCCCAAAAGTGACCCCATTTTGTAAACTAGACCCCCAAAGGAACTTATCTAGATGTGTGGTGAGAACTTTGACCCCCCCAAGTGCTTCACAGAAGTTTATAACGCAGAGCCATAAAATAAATCATTTTTTTCCACAAAAATGATATTTTTGCCCCCAATTTTTTATTTTCCCAAGGGTAAGGCCTCTTTCACACATCCGGTGTGCGCCTGACACCGTCCCCGGCATTTTGCTGCAGCGCCGCATCACAAAACCTGATGCGCCGCTTGCGTTTTTTTTTGGCATTGACTTGCGTTAGCGCCGGATGGCGCCGCATGTCAGTGCGTTGTATGCGGTTTTGTCCGGATGCGGCGGAATTGTACATTCCGGCGGCCGGACAAAACGCATGTAACGTTTTTTGTTTTTGCCGGATGGTTTCTGTTGTCTCCGGGCATCAAAAACCATCCGGCAAAAAAACGCAGGCGGCGCATGCGGTTTTGTGATGCGGCGCTGCGGCAAAATGCCGGGGGCGCCGTCAGGCGCACACCGGATGTGTGAAAGAGGCCTAACAGAAGAAATTGGACCCCAAGAATTATTGTGCAATTTGTCCTGAGTATGCTGATACCCCATATGTGGGGGTAAACTACTGTTTGGGCGCATGGCAGCTCAGAAGGGAAGGAACACCATTTGACTTTTTCAATGCCGAATTGGCTGGAATTGAGATCAGACGCCATGTCACATTTGGAGAGCCCCTGATGTGCCTAAACAGTGGAAACCTCCCAATTCTAACTCCAACCCTAACCCCAACACACCCCTAATCGCAACCCTAATCATAACCCTAATCACAAGCCTAACCCTAACACACCCGTAACCCTAGTCCCAACCCTAACCCTAACTTTAGCCCCAACGCTAACCCAAACTTCAGCCGCAACCCTAACCCTAACGGGAAAATGGAAATAAATACATTTTTTTTAATTTTATTATTTTTCCCTAACTAAGGGGGTGACAAAGGGGGGGTTTGATTTACTATTAACCCCTCTCTGACATTAGACGTACTATCCCGTCCATAAAACCCGTGCCATTCTGCTCATGGACGGGATAGTACGTCATAGGCGATCAGCTGCGCTCCTGAGGGGAGCGCAGCTAATCGCCGCCGGGTGTCAGCTGATTATCACAGCTGACACCCGTGATTGTGTGTCAGGAGCGGTCACGGACCGCTCCCGGCACATTAACCCCTTGCACACCGCAAATCAAACATGATCGCGGTGTACTGGGGGCACAGGGGAGGATCGCGCAGGGTGGGGGCTCCCTGCGCGCCCCCCTGAGACCCTCAGACCAGCGCGATGTGATCGCGCTGTTCTGAGGGCTTCCTCCCTCCCAGGACCCGGATCCAAGATGGCCCGGGGTCCTGGAGGGAGGCGGCTTCCTCAGTGCCTGCTGAGAGCAGGCACTGAGAAGCCTGCTGCACTGCCTGAGCGATCGCTGGTGTGACAGTGTGCTGTGCACACTGTCACACCAGCGATTTGATAAAATACAGTGATGTCCCACCCTGGGACAAAGTAAAAAAGTTAAAAATATAAAAATAAACATGTTATAAAAAAATCCAAAATAAATAAAAAAAAAAAAAAAATATTCCCCAATAAATTCATTTCTTCCTGTAAATAAAAAACCCAAAACAATAAAAGTACACATATTTGGTATCGCCGCGTCCGTAACGACCCCCCCTATAAAACTGTCCCACTAGTTAACCCCTTTAGTGAACCCCTTAAAAAAAAAAAAAAAAAACGAAGCAAAAAATCAATGCTTTATCATCATACCGCCGAACAAAAAGTGGAATAACGCGCGATCAAAAAGACCGATATAAATAAACATGGTACCGCTGAAAACGTCATCTTGTCCCGCAAAAAACGAGCCGCCATACAGCATCATCAGCGAAAAAATAAAAAAGTTATAGCTCGCAGAATAAAGCGATGCAAAAATAATTATTTTTTATATAAAATTTTTTTTATTCTATAAAAGCGCCAAAACATAAAAAAATGATATAAATGAGGTATCGCCATAATCGTACTGACCCGAAGAATAAAACTGCTTTATCAATTTTACCACACGCGGAACAATAAAAACGCCTCCCCCAAAAGAAATTCATGAATTGCTGATTTTTGTTCATTCTAACCTCCCAAAAAACGAAATAAAAAAGCGATCAAAAAATGTCACCTGCTCAAAAATGGTACAAATAAAAACGTCAACTCGTACCGCAAAAAATAAGACCTCACATGACTCTGTGGGCCAAAATATGCAAAAATTATAGCTCTCAAAATGTGGCGATGCAAAAAACTATTTTTGCAATAAAAAGCGTCTTTTAGCATGACAGCTGCCAATCATAAAAACCCGCTATAAATAGTAAATCAAACCCCCCTTTATCACCCCCTTAGTTAGGGAAAAATAATAAAATTAAAAAAATGTATTTATTTCCATTTTCCCATTAGGGTTAGGGTTGCGGCTAAAGTTAGGGTTAGGGTTGGCACTAAAGTTAGGATTAGGGTTAGGGTTGGGATTAGGGGTGTGTTAGGGTTAGGTTTGTGGTTAGGGTTGGGACTAGGGTTAGGGGTGTGTTGGGGTTAGGGTTGGAGTTAGAATTGGGGGTTTCCGCTGTTTAGGCACATCAGGGGCTCTCCAAATGTGACATGGCGTCTGATCTCAATTCCAGCCAATTCTGCGTTGAAAAAGTCAAACGGTGCTCCTTCACTTTTGAGCTCTGCCATGCGTCCAAACAGTAGTTTATCCCCACATATGGGGTATCAGCGTACTCTGGACCCCAAGAGTTATTGTGCAATTTGTCCTATTTCTTCTGTTACCCTTGGGAAAATAAAAAACTGGGGGCGAAAATATCATTTTTGTACAAAAAAAAATATTTTTTTGTTTTTACGGCTGTACATTATAAACTTCTGTGAAGCACTTGGGGCTTCATAGCGCTCACCACACACCTAGATAAGTTCCTTGTGGGGTCTATTTTCCAAAATGGGGTCACTTGTTGGGGATTTCCACTGTTTAGGCGCATCAGGGGCTCTCCAAATGCGACATGACGCCCCCAGACCATTCCATCAAAGTCTGCAATCCAAAACGTCACTACTTCCCTTCCGAGCCCCGACGTGTGCCCATACAGTAGTTTTCGCCCACATATTGGGTATCAGTGTACTCAGGACAAATTGGACAACAACTTTTGGGTTCCAATTTCTTCTGTTACCCTTGTGAAAATTAAATATTGGGGGTGAAAAAATCATTTTTGTAAAAAAAAAAAAAAAAAAAAAAAGATTTTTTATTTTACGGCTGTACGTTATAAACTTTAGTGAAACACCTGGGGGTTCAAAGTTCTCACCACACATCTAGATAAGTTCCTTGAGGGGTCTAGTTTCCAAAATGGTGTCATTTATGGGGGTTTCCACTATTTAGGCAGATCAGGAGCTCTCCAAACACGACATGGCGTCCAGCCAATTCTGCGTTGAAAAAGTCAGACGGCGCTCCTTCCCTTCCAAACTCTGCCATGCACCCAAACAGTGGTTTACCCCCACATATGGGGTATCAGCGCACTCAGGACAAATTGCACAATAACTTTTGGAGTCTTGTTACCCTTGGAAAAATAAAAATTGGGGTGAAAAGATCATTTTTGTGGAAAAAATATATGATTTTTAAATTTTACGGCTCTACGTTATAAACTTGTGTGAAGCACTTGGGGGTTCAAATTGCTCATCAAAAATCTAGATAAGTTCCTTAGGGGGCCTAGTTTCCCAAATGGGGTCATTTGTGGGGGGTTTCCACTGTTTAGGCACATCAGGGGCTCTCCAAATGCAACATGGCATCCAAACTCAATTCCAGCCAATTTTGGTTGGAAAAAGTCAAATGGTGCTCCTTCCATTCTGAGCTCTGCCGTGCGCCCAAACAGTGGTTCCCCCCCACATATGGGGTATCAGCGTACTCAGGACAAATTGTACAACAACTTATGTGGTCCAATTTCTCCTGTTACCCTTGGGAAAATAAAAAATTAGTGACTAAAAGATAATTTTTGTGGGAAAAAAAATAGGATTTTTTATTTTCATGCCCGGGCATTAGCAACTTGTGTGAAGCACTTGGGGGTTCAAAGTGCTCACCAAAGATCTAGATAAGTTCCTTAGGGGGTCTAGTTTCCAAAATGGGGTCACTTGTGGGGGGTTTCCACTGTTTAGGCTCATCTGGGGCACTGCAAATGGAACATGACCCCCATTAACGTCTGCATTCCAAAACGTTACTACTTCCTTTCCAAGCCCTGCCGTGCGCCCAAACAGTTTCCCCCCCCACATATGGGGTATCAGCGTACTCAGGACAAATTGGACAACAACTTTTGGGGTCCAATTTCCTTGGGAAAATTAAAAAATTTGGGACTAAAAAATCATTTTTGTGGAAAATTGATTTTTTTTTTTTTCACACCCAGGCTTTATAAACTTTTGTGAAACACTTGAGGGTTCAAAGTGCTCACAACAGATCTAGATAAGTACCTTAGGGGGTCTAGTTTCCAAAATGGTGTCACTTGTGGGGGGTTTCCACTGTTTAGGCGCATCAGGGGCTCTCCAAACGCGACATGGCATCCAATCTAAATTCCAGCCAATTTTAGTTTGAAAAAGTCAAACGTCGCTCCTTACCTTACGAGCTCTGCCGTGTGCCCAAACAGTGGTTTTCCCCCACATATGGAGTATTGGCGTACTCAGGAGAAATTGCATAACAACCTTATCTGTCCATTTTCTCCTTTTACCCTTGTGAAAATAAAAAAAAAGTTTGTAAAAGATAATTTTTGTGGCTAAAAAGTAAAATATTCATTTTTTCCTTCCACGTTGCTTTAGTTACTGTGAAGCACCTGAAGGGTTAATAAACTTCTTGAATGTGGTTTTGAGTACCTTGAGGGGTGCAGTTTTTAGAATGGTGTCACTTTTGGGTATTTTCTGCCATTTAGACCCCTCAAAGTGACTTCAAATGTGAGGTGGTCCCTAAAAAAAATGGCTTTGTAAATTTTGCTGTAAAAATGAGAAATCGCTGGTCAACTTTTAACCCTTATAACTTCCTAACAAAAAAAAATTTTGGTTCCAAAATTGTGCTGATGTAAAGTAGACATGTGGGAAATGTTATTTCTTAACTATTTTGTGTGATATATTTCTCTGTTTTAAGGGAATAAAAATTCAAAGTTTGAAAATTGCAAAATTTTAAAAATTTTCGCCATATTTGCATTTTTTTCAAAAATAAACGCAAGTTATATCGAAGAAATTTTACCACTAACATGAAGTACAATATGTCACGAGAAAACAATCTCAGAATCGCGAAGATCCGTTGAAGCGTTCCAGAGTTATAACCTCATAAAGAGACAGTGGTCAGAATTGTAAAAATTGGCCCGGTCATTAACGTGCAAACCACCCTTGGGGGTGAAGGGGTTAATAGCGGGTTTTTAGGATTGGCAGCTGTCACACGCTAAAAGACGCTTTTTATTGCAAAAAATAGTTTTTGCATCATCAAATTTTGAGATCTATAATTTTTCTATATTTTGGCCCACAGAGTCATGTGAGGTCTTATTTTTTGCGGGACAAGGTGACGTTTTTATTGGTACCATTTTTGGGCATTTTGACATTTTTTGATCGCTTTTTATTACGATTTTTGGGAGGCAGAATGGACAAAAACTAGCAATTCATGAATTTCTTTTGGGGGAGGCGCGTTTATACCGTTCCGCGTGTGGTAAAATTGATAATGCAGTTTTGTTCTTCGGGTCAGTACGATTACAGCGATACCTCATTTGTATCATTTTTTTATGCTTTGGCGCTTTTATACAATAAAAACGATTATATATAAAAAATAATTATTTTTGCATTGCTTTATTCTGCGAGCTATAACTTTTTTTATTGTTTCGCTGATGATGCTGTATGGCGGCTTGTTTTTTGCGGGACAAGATGACGTTTTCAGCGGTATCATGTTTATTTATATTCGTCTTTTTGATCGCGTGATATTCCACTCTTTGTTCGGAGGTATGATGATAAATCATTGTTTTTTAGCCTTGTTTTTTGTTTTTTATTTTTAAGGGGTTCACTAAAGGGGTTAACTAATGGGACAGTTTTATAGACAGTTTTATAGGACGGGTAGTTACAGATGCGGAGATACTAAATATGTTTACTTTTATTGTTTGTTTTTTTATTTACATGAAGAAAGGAAATTATTGGGGAATATTTTTTTTATTTATTTATGAATTTTTTTTTACACTTGTTATTTTTATTTTTTTAAACTTTTTTACTTTGTCCCAGGGTGGGACATTACTGTATAATACCAGATCGCTGGTCTCACAGTGTGAACAGCACTCTGAGACCAGTGATCTCACAGGCAGTGCTGCAGGCTTCCCTGCAGGACCCGGCGGCGATCTTGGATCCGGGGTCTTGCAGGGAGGAAGGCCTCAGAACAGTGCGGTCACATCGCGCTATTCTAAGGGTCTCAGGAAGCACGCACGGAGCCCCCTCCTTGCGCGATGCTTCCCTGTGCCCCCGGTACACTGCGATCATGTTTGATCGCGGTGTGCCAGGGGTCAATGTGCCGGGAGTGGTCCGTGACCGCTCCTGGCACATAGTGCCGGGTGTCAGCTGTGATAATCAGCTGACACCCGGGAGCACAGCTGATCGCATGACGTACTATTCCGTCCATGGGAATAAGGTCCAGGGTCACATGGACGGAATAGTACGTCGATGGGATAAAGGGGTTAATGGGTCTACGTGTGTGTCTCTGGCATATGTGAAAACGGTCACATGTACCGGACACTAATGTGTGAAAGAGGCCTAAAAAGAGGATTTACATTAGGCAGATTGCCATCAATGAGAATCGCCTTATGGATGCTGCCGGGTACACATGATTTGGTCAATTTATTCTCAATTTTTCTAAATTTCCAGAGCAGTAATGCAATTCAAATTTCATATATTTCATGTTTGCATGCTATAGCACTACAGAGTGCTATTTTTTGGGTTGGTTACATCTTAGCAATATACCACTACTTCTTTGCTATCCTATGCATTTGTGCATGTCTTAGCAATGATTTATATTATACAATGCTTTAACAAGGAATTTATTGATGAATTTCCCTTAAAATGTTACTACGGGAGATGGCAGGCACTCCAATACTTGATTCCAATAAAAAGGTAAACAAAGAAACAGTGGATACACAAGTCTGAATTTTCCTACCAGATATCTCCTCATCCTTTTTGCCTCGGTCATCTCTATTCATCTGTACTGTAGCAGTGAGTCCTGAGCCCCATTCAATAGTACCATCTTCCATAGTCTCCTCTGATAAAGTCACCATAGAAAGAGGCCCTTTAGATTAAAACAGCAGGTATTACCAATAGACATGTGTGGCGGATGTTTTCTGTCACAACCCATGCCATCTTCAGAAGCAACAAGGAGCTTCAAAGAGTAAATGCATACCTTCCCCTGTGGGTGGACTCTGCACAACATTGCTCTGTCCGGGAACAGGGGCACGAGCACTACTAATGAGCAGATCGAACTTAGTGCTTCGGCATGTGTTGGTGCAGAGTTTCTCATGCTGATAAAAGTCAATCTGGCCTGAATCCATCATTTTTCTGCAATGGAATGGGAATATTATTACCATAGAACTACACGAAATATGATAAAGATTCTTAGGAAAGTTTCCACAAACTCTTTACCGCAACATGACTCCTTCAAGGCGAATCGCTCTTTTCCAGTCCTTTAAAGTTGATTTTCCAGCCAAATGAACAAAGTGCTTAGGGCTAATCAGCTGGTCATTAAACTAAATAAAGAAGGGTAAATGAAAAGTGTTTAAGAGGATAAAAAGCATTAATGTCAGCAACTACGGGAAAAATAGGTTGAAATCAATCATTAAATAGCGCATATCTTTCCTCTCCCATAAGACACAATTGTACATTGTGATGGAGCTGCTATATGTACTAAAGGGTACTATTTATCTTAATGGTTGTCATTCCATTTTTAATTAATGATATGTGAAATACACATTACATACTGGAAAAAAGACATTGTCCATGCAGGTATACCCTGCTAAAGAGTGTCTGTCTCCAAGGCCTCTCACTTTTACAAAGGCAAGTAAATAAGGGGGTCCTATAGATAATTTCTTCCACTAAATTACATTATTGCTGGGTGTAAAGGAGTACAGAAAGACATCTATTCTATGTATGGAACAGTGATGTGGGTGTATGGCCATCCATTCTGAAGAGCCGCATCGTTCGATATTGGTGGGATGGATTGGCAACTTGCGATGTTGGGATAACCCCTTTGAGCAATCTTTTAACAGTAAAAATCATGAAATATACATGTTATTTAGTATTTTCATACAACCCCACCCCAACACTACCACCATTTCCAGAAATGTACCTTCACACACTTGACATTAATTCCAGGACACACAAATTTCTTCCACAGTAAAACTGCCTTGCTGTCTCCACAAGTGATCGGATATGCAATGTCAATGTCATCACTCAAATCCACTGTGGAACCATCTACATGGAAATACAATAACATATTTCATTGAAATGTTCCTCTTGTGAGTAGAAGTGGATTAGTCTTTTACTTACCCAGCGTATCTCCCATCTTCAGAGTGTGAGTCTCCAATGATACAACAGCAGCGTTCGTGTCAGCCATCTCCTCATACATTCTGAAGAAATACAGTAGCAGTTATGTTATTAAGGCGAGGTCTATGATATATATATATATATAAAACATTTTTTATTGCATACTGGTCTCTACTGTGCCTTATTGTTTATCCTGCAAAGCAGCTCACTGTGGTAGGGAATCTGCCATGTGCATGTATCCCATGAGAGCTTTCTATTGCAGACCTCCAACATTTCATTGTGGAAATGCAGCAGAATTTACGCACATTTCTACTTCTGTATTGCAAATGGTGAAATCTGCAATGATATCCACTGAATAAATGGACATGCTGTAGATTGGTTATTTACATCATTCCTAGTTGCGAACGCCAAGCAGCATTTTCAACGCATTATTGGTAAATGTCTAACTGACAAATATAAGACACTCAATACACACTATGCATGAAGCATATGTCCAATACTGCCGATTTTCCCTACAGCAGGTGCAAGAGATTGTGAAATATCATTCCTAACATTCACACAGTAATATGCAAAGGATATTCCTTGTGCAACTCTGCTACATGTACACCCTGTGCCGTAGCATAGCCATGGGGGGGGGCAATTGTCCGGGGCTCTGAGGGGGCCCACCCGGAGCTACGCTGCTATAACTGTATTGGCATGCACAGAACACGGATACAGTTTGATTCTCCCTGCTCTGCCATACGGCCGCTATGGGGCCCCTGAGCAGGCTGCAAGGCCCGGTGGCATCGGTGGGCACCCCAGCCCATCATCGCAAGTGCAACTGTATCAGCTACATGCCGATACAGCTGACCGCATTGATGAGAGAAGTAGCGTCACACTCCCTCACCCATCACCCCCCTCTCAGCATCTGACGTCACAGACGCAGACACTGAAAGGGGTCGCGATGACGTCATTACTTGGCCCCCGATGTTCAGAGATGCGTGGGTGCTCGGAGCAGCGGACACAAGACGGAGAGGCGAGTATTGGATTTATTTATTTTTATGGGGGTGCATTATTCTATATGGAGTTTCCATATGGGGAGTGCATTATACTATAGAGTCTGCTTATGGGGGGTTGCATTTACAATATAAAGTCTGCCTATGGGGAGTGCATTATACTATAGAGTCTGCCTATGGGGGGTACATTATACTATAGAGTCTGCCTATGGGGGGTACATTATACTATAGAGTCTGCCTATGGGGGGTACATTATACTATAGAGTCTGCCTATGGGGGCGTTGCATTATACTATAGAGTCTGCCTATGGGGGGTACATTATACTATAGAGTCTGCCTATGGGGGTACATTATACTATAGAGTCTGCCTATGGGGGGTACATTATACTATAGAGTCTGCCTATGGGGGGTGCATTATACTATAGAGTCTGCCTATGGGGGGTGCATTATACTATAGAGTCTGCCTATAGGGGGGGCATTATACTACAGAGTCTGCCTATGGGGGATGCACTATACTATAGAGTCTGCCTATGGGGGGTGCATGATACTATAGAGTCTGCCTATGGGGAGTGCATTATATTATAGAGTCTGCCTATGGGGGGTGCATTATACTATAGAGTCTGCCTATGGGGGGTGCATTATACTATAGAGTCTGCCTATGGGGGGTGCATTATACTATAGTCTGCCTATGGGGGGGTGCATTATACTACAGAGTCTGCCTATGGGGGGTGCATTATACTATAGAGTCTGCCTATGGGGGATGCATTATACTATAGAGTCTGCCTATGGGGGGTGCATGATACTATAGAGTCTGCCTATGGGGAGTGCATGATACTATAAGAGTCTGCCTATGGGGAGTGCATTATATTATAGAGTCTGCCTATGGGGGGTGCATTATACTATAGTCTGCCTATGGGGGGTGCATTATACTATAGAGTCTGCCTATGGGGAGTGCATTATACAGTACTATAGAGTTTGCCTATGGGGGGTGCTTTATACTATAGAGTCTGCCTATGGAGGGTGCATTATACTATAGAGTCTGCATTATACAATATCAAGTCTGCCTATGGGGGGTGCATTATACTATATAGTCTGCCTATTGGGGTTGCATTATACTCTATTGAGGACTATGGGGAGTGCATTATACTATATTGAGCACTATCTGGTGCATTATACTATATGGAGGCTATATAGGGGGCCATCATACAGTGCGGCGATTACAGTGACGGGGCCATCATATGGTGTTGGAGCCATCAGTTTGGGGGATACTACGGGGTCAGTATATATGCAGTGAGGGGGCATCATACTGTGTATAGGGGAGCTGTACGGGGGGGGGGGGAGACTCTGAACATCATTACATATAAAGTGGGCACTTATTGTTAAAGGGGAACTCCCATAGTCCCATTGGGGACAGTGCTGAAAATATGAGATGTGAAATGTGTCTTTGTTGTAATCTCGGCAGCCGAGTCCTGGATGGAAGATGTCATGTCGGTCTGGGCCAGATGGAAAAGTGTGAACGATTCCATCAGAAAGAAACGTCAGTGGTAAGTCACTGTCTATAACTGCTGTAATCTCTTATCTGTTCTGTAGGACTGGTATCTACCACTGACCATATGGCGGTAATATTGTTGGTCTTTATATAGAGATTATTTTCAGTAACAGCGCGGTTATCTGCTGAGGTTCTCCTACATCTACTATTAGGGATCGTCACCATAGTTGTAATCAATGTTACCTGGTCAGGGGCCCACTCAGAAGTTATCTTACATATAGCCTGACGGTATATAGGATCAGTCTGCACAAATGGGTGCATTTAAATACTACAAGAAAGACATCATTTTAATGCAGGAATAAGGTTGCACAACCTAACGGTGGAGATTTCTCAGCACCTGGGGACCCGATGGGTCCCTTTAATGAAAGAGGCCCTAGCGTACAGTCATACTCAGCCACTGGGACGTCGTTAGCAGTAACAGAGGCATACCGCAGCACGCCATCATCTTACCCATGGGGGATCGGCTGCAGCTGCAGGATGACCTGCGTCTTGGTATCTTCTGGATCTTCCTCTTCGGTGCAGTCGCTGGGGATCACCACTACATCCCCCATGGGGATAGTCACCGCAGCGTTCGCCATGTGTCACATCAGGTTAGATCCAGTTGGTGACCTGACAAGAAATACAAGTAGACTTCAGCTGCAGACTTCTCATCCCACAGACCCCACTACATGTGCAGGTATACTACAGCACAGTGTCTACCTGCCCAACTGTCTGCCATCCTCCACAGGGTGCCCAGCCAGTGCCAAGTGCACGGAGACTAGGACACAATCCCCCTTAGAAGATCACCTGAAAGCCTGCACCTCCAGGGACCCTCACAGCTCCACACCCCAAGATTCCCGGATCTCAGCAGGCCGCGCATGCGTGACACCAACAATGCGCGTCGCCGACATTTCCGGTCCTGTGGTAAATCACGTGACCTGCAGAAACCATGTAGCCGCGACCAGTGTGGCGCTCCGGTTGTGTCTAGATCGGAGGTGATTTGTTGAGGTCCTCCTTCTAGCCCCTCCGATCTAGACGGCTCGCTAGTGAGGTCACTAGATGGGAGGTGGTATTCTGCGGATGTGACCATAGCCCCTCCGCTTCAGTGCCGGGTGACCGAGGACCTCAACAAATCCCCTCCGAGGTGGTCAGCACTGAACCGTCTGGATGGGAGATGGTCCCTGGATCCTCATACAGATCCATTCTAGTCCTCTCTTCCGGCCTTTTAATGCTTATTTATGAAATTTCTCAGGTTTTATTGTAGCAAACCTCTCAGGTCAGACAGGGATATTTGTTACACTGTTATTATATACTAGATGGTGGCCCAATTCTAACCCATCAGGTATTCTAGAATATGTAGAGGCTGCTGGGGTGTATATAGAGGCTACTGGGGTGTATATAGAGGCTGCTGGGGTGTATATAGAGGCTACTGGGGTATATATAGAGGCTGCTGGGGTGTATATAGAGGCTGCTGGGGTGTATATATAGAGGCTGCTGGAGTGTATATATAGAGGCTGCTGGAGTGTATATATAGAGGCTGCTGGGGTGTATATAGAGGCTGCTGGGCTGTATATAGAGGCTGCTGGGCTGTATATAGAGGCTGCTGGGGTATATATAGAGGATGCTAGGGTGTATATAGAGGCTGCTGGGGTGTATATATAGAGGCTACTGGGGTGTATATAGAGGCTGCTGGGGTATATATAGAGGCTGCTGGGGTGTATATATAGAGGCTACTGGGGTGTATATAGAGGCTGCTGGGGTATATATAGAGGCTGCTGGGATGTATATAGAGGATGCTGGGCTGTATATAGAGGCTACTGGTGAGGATGCTATATAGAGGCTGCTGGGGTATATATAGAGGATCTAGGGTGTATATAGAGGCTGCTGGGGTGTATATATGAGGCTACTGGGGTGTATATAGAGGCTGCAGAGTGTATATAGAGGATGCTGGGTGTATATAGAGGCTCTGGGTTGTATATAAGAGGCTGCTGGGGTGTATATAGAGGCTTCTGGGGTATATATAGAGGATGCTAGGGTGTATATAGAGGCTACTGGGTGTATATAGAGGCTGCGGGTGTATAGAGGAGCTAGCGGTGTATATAGAGGCTGCTGGGGTGTATATAGAGTGGAATGAGCTGGGTGTATATAGAGGCTCTGGGGTGTATATAGAGGCTGCTGGGGTTATATAGAGGCTGCTGGGTGTATATAGAGGTGCTGGGTGTATATAGAGTGTGCTGGGGTGTATATATAGAGGCACTGGGGTGTATATAGAGGCTCTGGGGTGTATATAGAGGCTGCTGGGGTGTATATAGATGCTGCTGGTGTATATAGAGGCTCTGGGGTGTATATAGAGGTGCTGGGGTGTATATAGAGGATGCTGGGGTGTATATAGAGGCTACTGAGGCGGGTATATATAGAGGTGCTGGGGTGTATATAGAGGCTACTGGGGTGTATATAGAGGCTGCTGGGGTGTATATAGAGGCTGCAGGGGTGTATATAGAGGCTGCTGGGTGTATATAGAGGCTGCTGGGGTGTATATAGAGGCTGCTGGGGTATATATAGAGGCTGCTGGGGTGTATATAGAGGCTGCTGGGGTGTATATAAGGCTGCTGGGGTGTATATAGAGGCTACTGGGGTGTATATAGAAGCTGCTGGGGTGTATATAGAGGCTGCTAGGGTATATATAGAGGCTGCTGGGTGTATATAGAGGATGCTGGGTGTATATAGAGGCTGCTGGGTGTATATAGAGGATGCTGGGTGTATATATGAGGCTGCTAGGGTGTATATAGAGGCTACTGGGTGTATATAGAGCTGCTGGGGTGTATATAGAGGCTGCTGGGTGTATATAGAGGCTGCTGGGGTGTATATAGAGGCCTACTGGGGTGTATATAGAGGATGCTGGGGTGTATATAGAGGCTGCTGGGTGTATATAGAGGCTACTGGGTGTATATAGAGGCTGCTGGGGTATATATAGAGGCTGCTGGGGTGTATATAGAGGCTGCTGGGGTATATATAGAGGCTGCTGGGGTGTATATAGAGGCTACTGGGTGTATA